>JABUQX010003576.1:0-20678 GCA_015478945.1 Trachelipus rathkii | reverse complement strand
TTTCCACGGAAGAGGGGGCGAGCTTAAAAATTTTCTAGCAAGGACAACCAAATGCTGAAAGGTACCTTTATTCGATGATCACCATTGTAAGGACTTTCTAAATTTTTAATGTTTTATATTTTTATATTGGCTCATTTCTACTTTTATAACATCTTCAATTTTTTCAGTATATGTGTCTTTCTCCTTAGGAATGAGTTTCTTTGCTGTTTTTAAAGTCTTTATCTCTTTAAATTCGAAAAAAAGCTTTCAAAACTGAAGTTAAATAAATTATCTTCAGTAACACTTTTTTCGTCCGATTCTGTTGATAAATGAGAAGAATCTGTAGATTGGTTTAAAAAAGTGGAAACTGTTTTCCTTTCCATTATACAACATATCCTCGCAAATCCATTTCTTAAGAATATCTTCCACTTTTTTTATTGTCATATTCATCCTCAAGGAATGTAGTTTTAAAGCTTGGATCAAGAGAGGTAGCAAGCACAAGATTCTTATCAGTAAGGTAAATGCCGAATCTATTTTTTACTAAATTTTTCCATGTTGACACTGTAGACCAGCGTTTCTCAACCTTTTAAACCTCGCGATACCCCAAAAGCCAAAACGCATCAAGTTAGTAACCACCGACCACCTAATTACCCCATATATATATATATATATATATATATATATATATATATATATATATATATATATATATATATATATATATATATATATATATATATATATATATATAAGTAGTTATGTTACGTCCGCGTCTCCACCGCCTTTTTCTCGAAAAGTAATAGAGGTATCGTTCTGAAACTTGGTATATATGTTCTATGTATGTGTTAAGATCGTTACAGGTGAAATTTCAAGTCTCTAGGATGTATATAGGGGGTAGTCCCCTCTTAGAGCGTAGCCGCTACGCCCTTGTAGCGGCTTCCGAGCGAACGAAGATTAGGCCTAAGGGCAAGATCGGACCAACCGACCACCTGGCAGACAGACAGACCGAAGGTCTGTCTGTCTGTCTGTCTGTCTGTATTATTATTATTATTATTATTATTATTATTATTATTATTATTATTATTATTATTATTATTATTATTATTATTATTATTATTATTATTATTATTATTATTATTATTATTATTACGTCGAAAAAATCGAGATCGCGCAGCGATCTCGATTTTGAGTAGTCTTCTGCTACACCCCGCTCTGTCTCCTACTCCGCCTCGTGCTCAGCCTCCGACTCCGGTTCCAGCTCAGCCTCCTGTTCCGCTCCGCTCCGCACCGCACCACCTCACACCGCTCCGACTCTGTCCCATTCCGACTCCGATTCCGATTCCGATTCCGACTCCCTATATATATATATATATATATATATATATATATATATATATATATATATATATATATATATATATATATATATATATGCCTTAGGTGTTGGGAGGTGCCTAAGGTGGGGAGTCCCATAAAACGTGCAGCCTGAGTGAGTATATAATAAAGAAGGGAAAAGATGGGGAAGAGAGAGGTAATTAGGGTGGGATGTATGAATGTGAGGGGGGTAAACGAGGATTTGAAGAGGGAGGAAGTGGGGTTAATGTTTGAAGGAAAAAGGTTGGATGTGCTGGGGATAACTGAAACTAAGTTGAAGGGAAAGAGGGAGGTGGATTTTGGAAAATACAAGGGTGTGATATCAGGGGTGAACGAGAGAGTGAGGGCGAGGGAAGGGGTGGGAATAGTTATGAGGAAAGAGGTGTGGGATAAGGTAAGGTTGTGTAGTCAGGTGAGTTCCAGGATAATGTGGGTGAAAGTGAAATTTGGGGGGGAAATGTGGGTTTTTATATGCGCATATGCACCAGTGAATGGAGCGAGGGAGGAGGAGAGAGAAAGATTCTGGAGTGAGTTGAGTGAGTGTTGGGAAAGTTTTGGGGTAAATGATAAAATTTGTCTATTGGGAGATTTGAATGCAGGAGGGGGAAGGGAGGGGGGGGGAAGAATAATAGGACCATTTGGGGTAGGGGAGAGGAATGTCAATGGAGAAAGTCTGTTAGAGTTGTGTGTTAAAAGAAGAATGATAGTGGGGAATACTTGGTTCAAAAAAAGTGAGAATCATAAGTATACATGGAAGAGTGAGATAACGGGGGGGAGCGATACAGGATTATGTGTGTGTAAATGGGAAGGATAGAGGCAGATTGCTAGATGTAAATGTATTTAGGGGGGCGGGGAGGGGGATATCGGATCACTATTTGGTGGTTGCTAGGATAAGGGTGGGAGGAGAGGTGATGGTTAGGGATAGGGGAGAAAAGAGGAGAGGAGAAGTGATAAAGGTGGAAAAATTGGAGGAGATAGTGTGTAAGAGGGAGTTTAGGAGAGGTATGGAGGATAGGTGGAGAGACGTGAGAGGGACAGGAATTGGGGAGGTGGAGGGGAGGAAGAGGATTTAAAGAGCATGTGAAGAGGCTAGAAGGTATGTGGAGTAAAAGGTGGGTAAGCAGAAGGAAAGGGAGTGAATGGTGGAATGAGGAGGTAAGGAGGTGGTGAAAAGGAAAAAAGAGGCTTATGTGAAAATGGTTGGGAAGTAGGAGAGAGGAAAGCTGGGAGGAATATAGAAGGGTGAGAGTGGAAGCAAAGAGGGCGGTGGAGAGGACGAAGAGAAGAGCAAAAGATGAGTGGTGTAGAAAAGTGACGGAAAATTTTGAATCGGGAAGTAAGATGTTCTGGAAAGAAGTAAATAAAAAAGGAAGAAGAAGGAGGGGTTGGGGGAGAGGATTAAGGGAGGAGATGGGGAGAGGAAAGGAGGAAAGGAAAGGGTGAGGAAGAGGTGGGGGAGTATTTTAGTGGATTATTGAATGAAGTGGGTGGGGAGGGGAGAAAGATGTGGAAGGGGTGAGGTGGGGGAATGAATGGGGGGGGAGGGGGAGGATGAAATACAAATGGAGGAAATTATTAGGGCCTTGAATAAAGGAAAAAAAGGGAAGTCCGCAGGTCTGGATGGTGTGAGAATGGGAAATGTTGCAGAAGGGAGGTATAAGGGTGGAGGAATGGCTGTATAGGTTATTTAATATATGTTGGAGGAGTGGTGAGGTACCACAGGATTGGAAGGATGGTTGTTTGGTCCCCCTGTATAAGGGGAAGGGGGATAGGATGGAAATGTGGGAATTATAGAGGTATATGTCTTTTTAAGTGTGGTAGGGAAAGTGTATGGGAGAATACTGATTGTGAGAGAGAGGTGTAACGGAGGGGAGAATTGGGGAAGAACAAGGCGGATTTAGGGAGGGAAGAGGGTGTGGATAAGTGTTTACACTAAAGATGCTTGTGGAGAAAGTATAGAGAGGAAAGGGAAAGTGTATGGGTGTTTTTTAGATTTAGAGAAAGCATATGATAGAGTGAAGAGGGGGAATTGTGGAGGGTGTTGAGGAAAATGGAGTGGGGGCAAATTAGGTAAAGGTATTAGGGCCTTATAGGAATAGTAGAATGTGTGTGAGAGTATTGGGGAGGGGAGAGAGTGAGATGTTTGGGGTAGTGAGAGGATTGAGGAGGGGTGTGTAATGTCGCCGTGGCTTTTCAATTTGTTTATTTTGGAGAGTGTTTGCAGAGGAATGGTGAGGGAGGGGAGGGTGGGTGGAATTGATGAATGGGAATGATAGAAGGGAAGTGAACATGATACTGTTTTGCGGACGATACTGCCCTTGTGGCGAAGAACGTGGAAGGGTTGAGGTATTTGGGAAGGAGTTTGAGAGAATGTGTGGACAAAAGGGGCTTAAAAATAAATCCAGGCAAGAGTAAAGTGTTAGTGTTTGAGGAGGAGGAAAGAGAGAGGGGAGGGGTCAGAGGTTAGAGTAGGGGGTGTAGTATTGAAAGAAGTAAATTTTTAGATATTTAGGGATGGACTTGGGTAAGGGGGAGGGATGAAGGAGGAGATAGAACATAGAGTAGGAGAAGGAATGAGGGCTTTGAGTGGTCTGAGAGAATTATGGAAAAGGGGGATTTTTCACAGAAAGTTAAGATAAGTATGTTTGAAAAAATTTGTGTACCAGCGGTGTTGTATGGGTGTGAAACGTGGGGGTTGAATGCCAGGTCCAGGAAGAAGTTGGAAGTATTTGAGATGAAGGGGCTTAGAGCGGTTTGTGGGGTTAGCAGAAGGGAGAGGATTAGGAATAGGGTGGTGAGGGAGAGATGTGATTGGAGGAATGGGTTGGTGGGAAGAGCTGAGAAGGGAATGTTAAGATGGTATGGGCATCTAGTGAGAATGGAGGAACAGAGAGTGGTTAGAGAGTTTGGGAGGCGGAGGGGATAGGAAGGAGAGGAAGGGGGAGACCAAGAAGGAGGTGGATGGATGGAATAAAGGAGATGCTGGAGGAGGGAGGGAGGAGGGAGGAAGAGGGTAGGGTGTTGGCGAGAGATAGAGTGGGGTGGAGGAGGTGGGTGAGGGCGAGATGAGAGGAAGTGTGAGTGAGAGAGGCTGTCGTACCACTACCCTGCCTCAAGGGAAAGTGTGCAGAATATCAATAATAATATATATATATATATATATATATATATATATATATATATATATATATATATATATATATATTATATATATATATATATATATATATATATATATATATATATATATATATATATATATATATATATATATATATAGGTGAAATAACCGAGAGGAGCCTATCGATTCTTGAAGGGAATCGATTTTTAGGCTCCGGCTCCGGCTCCGGCTCCGGCTCAGCCTCTGACTCCGATATATATATATCTACATGGGTTAGAGTTATGATATCGGGTTAAAATTTGGAGGGGGGTTAGATGGTGAGGTAACCTCGTCGTAGACGAGGTTACGTCCCCGTGGGTCCCCGAAGGGGGGACCCCACCCCCATTAAAAAATCGAAGTGTTCGTAGATGGCTGAAATTTGGTGAGAGGATTTAGAGTTGAGTTTCTAGAAAGAGTTGGTATCGGATTCTGAGGAATTGGCTCCGGCACCGGTGCTGGAGCCGGTGCGGTGCCGACTTAATAAACATTCGTATAACAACAATGTTGGTGTCCTTATATAGGTTATCGAACCCATAGATCACGAATATGATGGTTATAAGTCCGTATAGAGTGTCTAGAACCCCCCCCCCCTCCCACGCAGGGTGCAAAACAGAGACCGAAGGAGGAAGGAAGAAGGATGATGGATGAATAAAGAAGGAAAGAGTGGAGAAGGAGTCTGACTCAGAGGAGTAGGAGTTGACAGCTGCACCGGTGCTGGCTCCGGTGCGGTGCCGAATTAATAAATAGTCGTCTAGTCCTATATTAGTATCAAAATATATGTTTATAAGGACGTAGAACTCGAATATGAGAGTTGTAAATTCGTAAAAAAAAAAAATAAAAATAAAAAATTAAAGAAATAAAAATTTTAAAAAATTTAAAAAATTAAAAAAAAAATTTTAAAATTAAAAATTTTTAAATTTTAAAAAATTTAAAAAAAATTTTAAAAATTAAAAAAATTTAAATTTTTTTAAAAAAATTAAAAAATTTAAAAAATTTAAAAAAAATTAAAAATTAAAATTTTTTATTCTTTTTAAGTTTATAACTTAAAAAAAAATACGTTTTTTATAAAAATCAAACCAGCCTCCAGAACAGCCAGAGCCTCCAGAGCCTCCAGAGCCTCCCCACCCTTCCCACCCTAACCACCCTCCCCACCCTCCCCAGCCTCGCCACCCTCCCATCTATGATCTATTGATTCATTGATCTATTGATTCATGTCATATTTTGTATAACATAACACAAAACTTTCATTTATTTTTGTTTTATATGCTTTAAACAGTTTGTTTTTACTAAAATTTTACGCTTTTCATATTTATAACTTAAGAAATTTGTTTTTACATACCCTAAACCTGTAAATCAGTAAATCAAACCACACACCCCTCCCCCTCCCTAACCCAACCCTGGATATTTTTGCATTAACATTGTAATATCTAACAAAATTTTATCATAACCTTGTCTAATTATCATACTGATCAATGAATATATGCTAACGTAACAAAGTTTTCACATCAATAATGCTAACGTGTCATAATCAGAACTAAGAGTATAATGTACAACGACAAACCTAACACACCCTACTCACACTTTTTCTAACATATCATGGATATTTTTACATTAATATAGTAATATTTAAATTTTTTTTATCATAACCTTGTGTAATTGTTATACTGATCAATGAATATATGCTAACGTAACAAAGTTTTCACATCAATAAAGCAAACATAGCATCAATTGAACTACGAATATAATGTACAATGGCAAAACCTAACATACCTTACGCTCGAATAAACTGCTAACAATAACAAAGTTCCATACTTAACAACAGTAAAGTAACTAACAATGCATACAGAACGAACAGGCGCGAAACTGATGTAGTAAATATTCATTTAATAAATCAGTACTGCACTGATTGTTTATTTATTTATTTATTTATTTTTCAAATTTTTAATTTCATTTCTTTAAAACTTTTTTGTTTTTAAAAAACTTTTATTTATTTTTAATTTCATTTCTTTAAAACTTTGTTTTTAAAAACTTTTATTTAAAACTTTTTGTTTTTAAAAAACTTTTATTTATTTTTAATTTTATTTCTTTAAAACTTTTTATTTATAAAAAACTTTTAATTTTTAATTTTATTTCTTTAAAACTTTTTGTTCTTAACTAAAAATTTTATTCTTTTTTATGTTTACAACGTAAAAATTTACAGTCTTGCATACACTAAAACAGTAAACCAGTAAATCAAACCACCCACCCCATCATCCCCAGCCCATCCATGATCTATAGATCCATTGATCTATTAGGATAACAGCTGACATAAAGTTTTACCCATGTTAAAGTTAAACTACGAACATAACATACTTAACACACAACAGCCTTACGAATAAACAGCCATCACTAGCATCTTAACCAATAAAGTTTACATGGGGGGAAGTAAAACAAGTTTTCATTTTCATAACATATAATTTTCAATGAAAAGAGCATTAAATAAATACATAAAAACATACGTTTTATTTTAAACATATTAATTCATCTAATCAGGGGGACAGAGGATTCTGCATAAATTGAGCAAGTTCTATATATTTCTCCAGAGATTCAACACCCTTTGAAAGGATGTAAGTATAAATACCGCCAGCTGCATTAGTCCATTCTTCGGCATACACAGGTTCATTAGCAAGCATTCTCTCGGTCCAGAGAGAAGTAAACGTATCCAGGTTGATAGTTGTTAACGCACTCCTGTATATCGCATTATATGGTAAACCACATGTTTGATTGTAAATATCATAGATTACACCGTGAGCTATATGAATTAAGTCCTCGAGTATGTCGACATCTTTAAGATGAGACGTTAATTCGTTTTTTATTTTAACCAAAGCTGTAATATTTTCAGATGATTGAACAGTGAAACCTATACATGTACGAGCGAATGTGACAGCATCGAGGGGTTTCCAATAGTTGCATACATCAATACTTTTAACATTATCAGATACGGTGAAAACAACCTCTATTCTATTATAACCTCTCACATTGTCACTTCTGATAGATATTTCCCCAGAATGCGATCCATCAGATGACACATACTTAGCATTTACCCAAGGTTCTATGGTATCGATAATCTTGAGGAATTCGTCAATCGAAATGAATAAAGGTCTATTATTTGCACCTCCGAATGGAATACAGGTAATATATCGCTCTCCATTCATTTTACGAAAAAATATAAATGACACATCGCTGGGTATTACGAAGGTCCTCGTAAAGATATCACTAACATGCTTAGGAGCAGAATGAGACGTCATCATACCTGCACAGCGAAAAAGGTCTTACTGACGAAAATAGTGTGTATAAACAGACTCAAAAGGTAATGAGATTCTTTCTTTCGACCAATCAGAAGAAAGTAAACAAGTATACGACGGACGAACGAACCATATTGGTTCAAATAATACCATGTACAAGCGCTATACCCTAATCGTTTTCTGTTCGTGTATGTATTTTCATGATCACTGACCCTCGAATATATGCTAACGTAACAAAGTCTTCACATCAATAAAGCTAACATATCATAACCTGAACTCAGAATATAATGTACAACATCAAAACCTAACATATCTTAACCACGAATAAACAGCTAACATTAACATAGTTCCATACTTAACGACAGCAAAGTAACTAACACAGCATGCAAAATTGTATTTTCATACCCAGGTCTTACGAGCAATACGTTTCACGTTTGTATTTGTATTTCCTGTTTCACTAGAGTTATCAGATACAAGTCGAAAAAATTGTTCAAACTCCTCCCACTTTACGAAACATTACGCAATACCTATGATTCTTGTTTGGTTCGTTTTCGAAACATTAGGCTATACATTTGATTCTTGCGTGTAATAGGGTCAACATAACAAATTTATTAAAAACATTTTATGTTTTTGCTAATGTCTTTATGTTTTATAACATTAGCATGGTAATTTTTTTTTTTAATTTTATTTCTTTAAAACTTTTTGTTTTGTTTTGTTTTTATAACTTTTTTTTTTTAACTTTATTTCTTTAAAACTTTTTGTTTTTACTAAAAATTTTATTCTTTTTATGTTTATAACGTAAAAAATTTACTTTTTTACATACACTAAAACAGTAAAAACAGTAAATCAGTAAATCAAACCGCATACCTCACCCTCCCCAACCCATCCTTGATCTATAGAGCTATTGATCTAACAATCTATTGATCTCTTGACCTATTAGGATAACAGCTAACATACCAAAGTTTTATCCTCGGTAGAGTTAAACTATGAACATAACATTCTTAACACACACACAACAGCCGCACGTATAAACATCCTTCAATAGCATCTTAACCAATAAAGGTCACATGATGGGGGAAAGTAAAACAAGTTTTCATTTTTTTTATAACATATAATTTTCAATGAAAAGAGCATTATATAAATACATAAAAACATACGCTTTATTTTAAACATATTAAATCATCTATTCATGGGACAGAGGATTCTATATAATTTGAGCAAGTTCTATATATCTCTCCAGAGATTCAACACCCTTTGAAAGGATGTAAATATAAATGTCACCTGCAACACTAAACCATTTTTCTGCATATTTTGGTTCAACAGCATTCATTCTCTCGCTCCAGAGAGAAGTAAACGTATCCAAGCTGATAGTTATTAGTGCACTCCTGTATATCGCATTATACGGTAAACCACATGTTTCAGTGTAAATATCATAGATTACACCGTGAGCTATATGTATTAAGTCTTCGAGTATGTCAACATAGTTAAGATGTGATGTTATTTCATTTTTTATTTTAATCAAAGCTGTAATATTTTCAGATGTTCGAACTGTGAAACCTATACATGTACGCCAGAAAGTCGCCCCATCGATTGGTCTCCAATAGATGCGTACATCAAGGCTTTTAATATTGTCACACGACGAGAAAGCAGCATATATTCTATTAGAACCATTCTCACTGTCTCCCCAGTCAGATATTTCACTACGCCTCGATGCATCGGATAACACACGCTCATCCGTTTCCCAAGCTGCAACAATGTCGATAATCTTGATGAATTCTTCAACAGAAATGAATAAGGGTCTATTATTTGAACCTATGGCTGGAATACAACCAATGGATCGGTCTCCATTCAGTTTACGAATAAATATAAATGATACATCATTGGGTATAACGAAAGACCTCGTAAAGATATCAACAACAAGCGTAGAGATGTGAGGAGATGTCATCGTACCAGCCCAGCGAAAAATGTCTTACTGATGGAAATCGTATGCGTAAGCAGTCCTCAAAGGTAATAAGATTCTTTTTTTCAGCCAATCAGTTCGAGAATTTGCTCAAACTCCTCCCACTTTTCGAAACATTATGCAATACCTATGATTCTTGTCTGGTTCGTTTTCGAAACATTACGCAATACCATTGATTCTTGTTTTGTTAACAAAGTTTCACACTTAACAACAGTAAAGTAACTAACATAACATACAAAATCGTAACCTATTCATACTTTCTCAAGCATACCTCTAACATAACAATGTTAATTTTACATTAACATGGTAATATTTAACAAAAAGTTATCATAACATTGGCTAATTATCATACTAATCAACGAATATACGCTAACGTAATAAAGTTTTCACATCAATAAAGCTAACATTTCATAACCAAAGCTAAGAAAATAGTGTACAACGACAAACCTAACACATCTTACGCATGAATAAACTGTTAACATTAACAAAAGTTCCGCACTTAACATCAGTAAAGTAACTAACATTGCATGCAAAACGTAACCTATTCATACTTTTTCAACCATATCTCTAACATATTAACGTTAATTTTACCTTAACATAGTAATATTTAACAAAAATTTATCATGACCTTACCTATCTATCATAATTCCCAACAAAAATTTTAACTGTAAAAAAAAAAAAAAAAAAAAAAAAAAGGCTAATTGCAAACATAAAGTTTTATCCTGACATAACATAAAAATAAGTTCTTTTAATAAAATATCGTAGTAAAGTGTAATAGTTTACCGATCCTAAACCGCTAAATCACTAAAGCAAATCAACCGTCCCCTCCCCTCCCCTCCCACCCACCCTTCCATGATCTTGTGATCTGTTGATTCAGGTCACATTTCGAGTATCATTTCGGATAAACATAACATACTTACCACCATCAAATATATGCTAACGTAACATTGTTTTCACATTAATAAAGTTAACATAGCATTATCAGAACTAAGAATATAATGTACAACGATAAACCTAGCACATCTCACGCGCGCATAAACTACTATCATTAACAAAGTTCCATACTTATCAACAGTAAAGAACCTAGGACAGTGTACAAACCGTAACCTATTCACACATTTTACAATCATATCTCTAACACATCAATGTTAATCTTACATTAACATGTAAATATTTAACAAAAGTTAGCGTAACCCTTTCTAATTATCATACTGACAGCGAATATAAAGCTAAAATAACAGTTTTTTACATTAAACATTGTAAAATTTAACAAAATTTCATCATAACGATACCTAAATATCATATTCCCGATGAATAATTGCAAACACAACAAAGTTTTATCCAAACATAACATGAAAAATAACAAAGTTTTATCCAAAAATAACATAAAAAATAACAAAGTTTTATCCAAACATAACATAAAAATAAGTTCTTTGAATAAAATACCATAGTAAAGTGTAATAGTTTACTGATTTTAATGCTGTAAATCAATAAATCAGTAAATCAAAACCATCCAACCCTGCTACCCCTCCCCTCCCCACCCCCCCTTTCATTGATCTAATGATCTATCGAGTTCAAGTCATATTTCGAGTATCATTTTGGATAAACATAACATAAAAATAAGTTCTTTATACACTGATCAACGATTATACGCTAACGTAACAAAGTTTTAGCATCAATAAAGCTAACATATCATTAATTGAACTAAGAATATAATGTACAACGACAAACCTAACATACCTCAAGCTCGAATAAACAGTCAACATTAACAAAATTCCGTACTTATCAGTTGTAAAGTAACTAATATTGCATACAGAACGTAACCTGTTCACTCTTTTTCAAACGTGATCTGCTAAGGTTCCCCACCACTTTTTTAACAAAGTAAGTAATTTAACAAACATTTACATAACCTTACTTATTTATCATACAGAAATACGAATATATGTTAAGTAACAAAGTTTTTCACATTAATAAAGCTAAAATATCATAACCTGAACTAAGATATAATGTACAATGACAAAACTAACATACCTCCCGTATGAATATTCTGCTAACATTCACAAAATTCCTCACTTATCAAAGGTAAAGTAGTTAACAAATACAAAACTCAATGTATCCCTACTTTTCCTAACATATCAACAACAGCTAAGACGGTATTATCTAACAAAACCTCATGTCAAAGTGACCAATCTAATCAAGAAGATAGCCAGCATCAAGGAAACTGATAACTGGACACTACATTCATTCAAAATGTCACTCTATCGAATTATAAGACATCATTTTGAACTATGAATAAACGTAGACATTAGCAAAATTCTCGAGCAAACCTAACATTACCCAGCAAAAACTTTTCCTATGCTCACCTTTCTAACACATCATCGTCAGTTAACACAGTAATATCTTACGAAACTTATCATTTCTCCAACAAACCAGTTTTATTTTCGCATTGTCATAGTAATATTTAACAAAAACGTAACAGAAATTAAACATAGTCTAACATATCTAACACTTACAAAGGATGAAAACCTACAATAGATACTAACATCATGATCTACGAATAAGACATTAACATTTGGACCTATGAATAAATTCTCAACCTATCCCTTATAATACAGCAAAACTCAACCTATACTGACTTTTCAAGCATAACATCGACAGATAAAGCAACATTATCTAGCAAAATTCCTTAATAAAGTGTCCCAACTTTCAAAGATACCTGCATCTTGAACTATGAATTGATACTACATTCATAAAAGTGTCATGCATATTAAATATAACATCATTTTGAACTATGAATAAACGTAGACAGCGTGAATAAACTGTAGACATTAACAAAGTATAACAATCTCAAGCTTTATTTGTAAAACAAAAAAACTGGAAATTATTTTGGGGGGTTTTTTTGGGGCGGGGGCAACATCGCATCATGACAGAGGCGATTTGGCAGTACTGTACGCGCTACTTAGAGATCACCCAAGGGGATGCACACCTTGAAAGTTTGTGAATCCACAGAATAAGGATCACCCCTAAGGGGGTGTAACCGGGTTTTGGTCCTCAGCCCGAAGGGCTGATGCCTTACACCTCCTGCGGAGGGGTAATGCCCGCTTACACCCCCTTAGGGGTGATCCCCATTCTGTGGATTCACAACCTTTCAAGGTGTGCATCCCCTTAGGTGATCTCCAAGTGGCGCGTACAGTGTTGCCAAATCGCCTCTGTATGATGAGATGTTACCAAACCTATCAGTTGGTTTGATTTACTGATTTATTGATTTACAGCATTAAAATCAGTAAACTATTACACTTTACTATTGTATTTTATTCAAAGAACTGTGTTTTATATGTTATGTTTGCGATAAACTTTGTTATTTTTATGTTTGTTTGATAAAACTTTGTTATTTCATGTTATGTTGGATAACACTTGTTTGTTGTGCAATTATCATCGGGAATAGTGATATGTAGGTTATGTTATGATGAAATTTTTGTTAGAATTTTAGCTATGTTTTAAGTGTAAAAAACTGTTACTTAGCTTTATATCGTTGTCAGTATGATAATTTAGACAGGGTTACGCTAAATTTTTGTTAAATATTAACATGTTAATGTAAAATTAACATTGATGTGTTAGAGATATGATTGTAAAATGTGTAAATAGGTTACGGTTTGTACACTGTCCTAGGTTCTTTACTGTTGATAAGTATGGAACTTTGTTTCAATGTTAGTAGTTTATATGGCGCGTTGAGAGTGCTAGGTTTATCGTTGTACAGTATATCTTAGTTCTGATCAATGCGTATGTTAACTTTGATTAATGTGAAAACAGATGTTACGTTTAGCATAATTTGATGGTAAAGGTATTATAAAGAACGTTAGTGTATGTTATGTTGATCGCGAAATGATACTCGAGAATGTGACCTGAATCAAACAGATCACAAGATAATGGAAGGATAGGTGGAGAGCCGGGAGGGGCGAGGCGACGTTATATTTGCTTTTAGTCATTTAGCGGTTTAGATCGTAAGCGATTACACTTTTACTACGATATTTATTAAAAGAACTTATTTTTTATGTTATGTCAGATTAAAACTTTATGCTGCATTATTTGTTGGGAAGGTATGGATAGAAGGTAAGGTTCATGATAAATTTTCTGTTAAATATTACTATGTAAGGTAAAGATTAACGTTTAATATGTTAGAGATATGTTGAAAAAGTATGAAATAGGGTACGTTTGCCATTGCAAGTGTAGTACTTTACTGAATGTTAAGTGCTGGACTTTTGTCAATGTTAACAGTTTATTCATTGCGGTAAGTTGTGTGTAGTTTGTCATTGTACGACTATTTTCTTAGCTTGGTTATGCTGTATGTGTAGCTGTTATGATGGGAAAACTTTATTACGATTTCCATCAGTAACATTTTTCGCTGTGCTGCTACGATGACATCTCCTCACATCTCTATACGCTTGGTGTTGATATCTTTACGAGGTCTTTCGTTATCCCAATGATGTATCATTTATATTTATTTCCGTAAACGTGAATGAGACAGAAACCATGGTTGCTATTCCAGCCAAGGTGTCAATATAGACCCTTATTTCATTGTCTGTTTGAAGAATTCATCAAGATTATCGACATTGTTGCAGCTTGAGAAAACGGATGAGCGGCGTTATCCGATGAATCGAGCGTAGTTGAAATATCTGACTGGTGGAGACGAGTGAGAAGATCTAAATTAGAATATATGCTGCTTTCTCGTCGTGTGACAATATTAAAAGCTTGATGCACGCATCTATTGGAGACCAATCGATGGGGCGACTTTCTGGCGTACATGTATAGGGTTTACAGTTCGAACATCTGAAAATATTACAGCTTTGATTAAAATAAAAAAATGAAATGAAAAATGACATCTTAACTACGTTGACATACTCGAAAAGGACTTAAATAACATATACTCCACCGGTGTAATCTATGATAATTTACACTGAAACATGTGGTTTACCGTATAATGCGATATACAGGAGTGCACTAATAACTATTAGCTTGGATACGTTTACTTCTTTTTAAAATCATAAACAAAGGAGGCTTTTTGAAAAATGATGCAGAAAAATGGCTTGGTGTTGCAGGTGACATTTATATTTACATCCTTTCAAAGGGTGTTGAATCTCTGGAGAGATATATAGAACTTGCTCAAATTATATAGAATCCTCTGTTCCATGAATAGATGATTTAATATGTTTAAAATAAAGCGTATGTTTTTATGTATTTATATAATGCTCTTTTCGTTGAAAATTATTTGTTATAAAAAATGAATACTTGTTTTACTTCCACCCGTCATGTGACCTTTATTGGTTAAAATGCTATTGAAGGATGTTTATTCGTGCGGTTTTTGTGTGTGTGTGTTAAGTATGTTATGTTCATAGTTTAACTATTGGACTTACCTGAAATTACAAGTTATATCCTTCAAAGTAAAGTATGACCCTTGCGAGGTTACACGGCGGTTAGAATGTTTTTTCTATTGTCTATAGCAGTACCGGAAGTCATTTTCCAGAAGTGTGTTTGGTTCACGTGTTACAGTATTTTTTATGTTTTCTATCGTACCAAAATGATGACCTCTTCAACTTCATTTACAACTTAGGAAGAGGTAGAATCGCACGGAGCTAGATCTGGTCTGTATGGAGGATGCAGAAGTTACTTGAGATGTTTTTGGCAACAGAAGATTTTCATTAATTTGAGAGCAAAATCTCCCCCTTTTATCGTGTGTGCAGCACACAATCGTCTGCACTGTCTGTTCTGATTCGCTGAACTCGTTTTCGAAGTAGTTCCAGGACATCTTTGTAAAAGACGTGATTAACTGCTGTTGCTAAAGCGTACAAATCCTGTGCCAACAATACCACGAGCTGTCCAAAAACCAAAATCAGTTTTTTCACCGTAGGACTTGTTTCATATGGCTTTCTGTCGCGTGACGAGTGAGAAAAATTTTGTCTTCCTTTCCGCACTTTGCAGTTTGGTTTTAGGATCGTACTCAAAAATCCATGATTCATCGCCTGTTATAACTTTATCCAAAAAATTTTGTGCTCCATTTCAAGTCTTTCAATTAAATCTTGCCAAATTTTGACCCTGTTCGCTTTCTGCTCCACAGACAAGTCTGTGCGCACTAGTTGCAAAAAAATTTCGCATGTACAAATGGTTCGTTAAAATTTCTATGAACTGCATTTTATCCAAACAGTTTCTTCTGCAATGCACGTCTGACACTTGTGAAACTCGCGCGGTCTCTCCATCACAGCTCTAACAACGATTCCACATTTTCATCGTTTGTTAACGAGATTGGTCTTCACAAAGAGGGTCGTCTTCAACAATTTTCTCGACCCTCTTTGAAAGCTTTGTGCCACTTAAAAAACCATAGTTCTCCGATAGAGTGGCATCCCATAAGCTTCGTTTAAAGAAGCAAATAAATGTCTTAGTGGCAGACTTGATTACGTTTCGACACATTAATTGATAAGGCGTACCGCGTGTTCAATATGTTATCTGCATCAGAAAAACGTAACGAGGATAGAAAACACGCCCATACAACAAAAAGATGTAGTAGTGCAAAAACGTAACGAGTTTAGAACACACGCCCATACATAAAGAGATGTAGTGCAAGATGACTTATAAATCTGGTTAAAACTGGTATGAATATGTAGCACTAGTTAACTAACTAGCCACTCGTATACTTCGACGAGGAGCTACATTTCCTCGATTCGTTCATGGATATTCAGCAAACTTAATTGTTGGACAGAGAGTATATCATATATATATATATATATATATAATATATATATATATTATATTATATATTATATATAGATAAGTATATATATATATATATATATGATATATTATATATATATGGAACAACAACCCATTTAAACTAAGAAATCTTCACCAACTATAAATGTTTTTTCATTTCCATTAATAAAACATAATATAACCTCATAATATGCTTTAATAACTATTATTTATACTATTAATTTTTAAAACATGCAAAAAATCTTCCCGGGTTTGTGTCGATTTGGTGTAATGAATGTGGAGCACCATATTTTTGACACTACAGTCCTTTCACTATTTCGGTCCGGTCACACTTTGATTTCCTATATCCGATTAAATATTGTCCTGTTTCACCATCACAAATGTCGGGCAGTTCTCCCGCCGGGAAAACCACGGGCGAACGTAGCGAGCGCAGCGAGCGAAGGGAGCCCACCGGCATGGTGTTCTGCCCTGTTTCATCTTGGCGAACGTAGCGAGCGTAGCGAGTGAGTGACCTTGCGCCAATGCGCGAGCGTAAGCGAGCGGAGTGACCCTTGCCCCAATTGCGCGAGCGCAGCGAGTGCTCAATGGACAAGCTTGCTCCGTTAGGAGCAAGAGATGCGTAGCATCGTTGCTTGTTTTTATGATTATTAAAATTATATTTAAGACACTAAGCCATCTAAAAATTTTGATAGCAAATAATTTCGGTGGGGTTGTATATATATAATTAAAGTGACTATATATATATATATATATATATATATATATATATATATAATAACACCCCCTCTATATATATATATATATATATATATATAATATATTATATATATATATATATATATTATATATTATATAATATAAATATATATAAAAAATATATATATATATATATATATATATATATATTATATATATATATATATATATATAATATATATATATATATATATAATATATATATATATATATATATATATATATATAATATATATATATATATATATATAAATTTCCCACCCCATTACTCTCCCAGATTTCCAACACGGATTCAAAAGCAACCACTCTACAACTACAGCCCTCACCTTCCTCACACAACACATCATTAAGGGCTTCAACCAATCCCCTTTCCATAGATCTATACTCAGCCGCAATATACATAAATAAAAGCATTCGATACGTGTCCCACACAGCATCCTGTTCAGAAAATCTCCACTCCCCCCTAGAGAAAGTAATGACAAAAAAATGCTCTCCAAGCTCCTCACCAACCGTTTCGCTAAGGTCTGATACAAAAAACAACCTTCCCATTCTATCAATATTACCAAAATGGCGCCGCACAGGGCGCGCCATTCTCTCTCCATTTTTATTCAACTTTTTCACAGCAGATCTACCTACCCCAACCCACCAATCACCAAAACTTATACTTCGCAACGACATCAGTCTTACTTGCCAAACCGCAGACGTAAACATTAGCCACCAACCATACCCAAGAATATTTACAACTATTAGGAAAATTGGGTAAGCTCCAACAGAATGACAGCATTCCCCCTTAATCCTCCATCAACCTTTTAACCACTGACCGTCACCAATCCTGCCCTCCATCCTATAATCACCCTGAACAACAACCCCCTTCCATTAAGCAAAACCCCAAAAATACTAGGACTTACCTATGACACTCACGTGACGTTTTCCCACCACATCGACCAAATCACTTCCTCAACCCAACGAAAACTAAACACAATCCGAACCCTCTCTCAACACAACTTCAGCGACAGGAAACACACACTCACCACTACCTATAAACAACTCCTCAGAACAAATATAAACTATGCCTCACCAGCATGGTTCCCGCACCCTCAAAATCGAAGCACCAAAACAAATTACAAATTTCTCAAAATACAGCCTCAGAATTATCACAGGTTGCACAAAAAAACCATCCCCATTCCACATTTTACACGATAAACTCCACCTCCCATCTGCCACATACCTGAAGATGTGGGGGACTCAATTCTATCAGAAAACACGCAACCCATCCCACCCTTGTCACCAAATTCTCTCCACCCCCCCTCCCGACAAAGACTAAAATCCGCCCTTCTTCACCAGCTCAATTCTATACAACACAACAAATAATTCCTCCTCCCCCCAAAAGGTTCAGGATTAACTTATATGCCATACACATTTCTAACCAACACATATTCTAGCTAAACCGCCTCAAATAACAATTTTACGAAATACCCCCGCCCCAAAGCTCTCTCCTAGAGAAGAAACGCTGTCCAAAGAAGAGGCCAAATCGACCTCGCCCGGAGCAGATTTCAGTCACCACCAGGGGCCTCGTGCAATTATAAAATACAATTCAAAACTAGACACGTCACGAGCCCCGCACTTGCACTAGATTCACAATGCCCAAGACAAATGGAGCACCCTTCTGATGTGCCCTGCTGTCTCGACCGCCCCCGCGCCACTTCGCTTGATAACTTCTCTCCTCGACCTGGTGGAATCGCCCAGATTGCAAACAGCCGCTTCCTGGAAGCATTGTTGCCCCTCCAATTAAGGTGGTCAAGGGCAGACAGGAATGTAAGTAGTATAGTAAGTATATAGATATATAATATATATATATAATATAATATATATATTATATAAATTTATTATATATATATAATATATATATATATATTACTATATATTATATATATATATAGTATATATATATATATAATATAGGACCTTTTCTGTTTTACGACTCCGTCAGTTTTGAATTTTTTTTGTTTGTTTTTTAAATATATTTCTAGTATATAATCCTAACAATCAATTTAAGTGGTAACGACATGATTCAAAATATATAGGACCTTTACGTTTTACGACTCCGTCAGTTTTAAATTTTTTTTTTTACTAAAGGAATACCCAAGGGTAAACCGCAAAGATGGCAGGAGTCGGGGTCTCTCGGCCTTCGGGAACGACAGGGTAGGACTATTTCCCCCCCTCCGGGGAGGGTCTCCGGAACCCCCCGCTCTTTGGTATTTGGCTGTCGCGGGGGTTCCTCCGCCCCTCCCCTACGGGGTATGAAAAAACGTCCCCCCTTCGTCCCCCTTCGGCTTCAAAGCTGAATTTTTTTTTTTACATTTTTGTGAATAAACTTTTACGCTGATTCCCAAAAATATAAGTTGGTTTTACTGTAATGTGTCGGTACTTTTCGAGATATCATTTATGAAAAATATTATTAAATATAGATATATTATATATATATAGATATATTATAATATATAATATATATATAATATAGTATATATATATATATATATAGTATATAATATATATATATTTGAATAAGCTTTATACGCTGATTCCAAATATGTAATTGTTTTTTCTGTAAGTGTGGTACTTTTCGAGATATTTCATTCTCGGAAAATTAATGTAATCATAAAATATTGATTTTATAAAAGGTATTTAAAATATTTTTAATTTTGAATCATGTCGGTTACCACTTAAATTGCATTGTAGTATCAGATAGTAGCAATATATTAAAAAAAAAACAAAAAAAAAATCAAACTGACGGAGTCGTAAACAGAATATATAATAATATATAGTATATATATATAATATATATATATATATATATAGATATATATATATATATATACATATATATAATATATATATATATATATCATTATATATATATATAATATATATATATATAATAAAGGTAAAAGTTCCTATAAAGGTACGACGTAATTTGCTTAGTTTTCCGTCTGGCTGTCTGTATGTTTTTTTTACTAAATATCTTGTATTTCCGAAACCCAAGTAAGTTACAAACTCTAAATTTAAAATGCGGACGTTAAAAGTATTTGAGGGACGAATAACTCATTCGGAATAGGAGGTGTAATAAACATATTATATGTATGATAGGTGTAATTTGGTACAACATAAACATACTGTTTCTAAAGCACCTACAAATGATAACAAAAGACTAAAAATTATGTTGAAAATGACCTCCGTTGTTTCCAATGCACGCGTCTAGGCGTCTTTTCATCGATTGTCGGAGCCGTTCAAATATTTTACAATAACCTAACCTAACCTAACCTAACCTCGAATACTTTTAACGGCCACCATATTTAAATTTATAGTAAATTTGATACTTCTTTTTGTCGTCATTAGCACTACT
>JABUQX010003575.1:0-24981 GCA_015478945.1 Trachelipus rathkii | reverse complement strand
AGCGAGAATGGCTTAATAAATACTCCGGCTATCGGGAGAGGAAACGGCTCTTCGCCAAAGAAAAATAAAAATAACGAAAATATTCGGCAGAACGAAGACAAAAAAGAAGCTAATGCGATGAGGTTCGTTTCGAGCGAGGCGTCTTCTATAGTCGAGAAAGGAAATGATCAAAATTTTGAAAAACTTTATGAATCCAGCTCGGAGGACTCGTATATCTTCTCTAATGATAGATTTACGAGATTTTTTCTAAATTACGCTTTCGCTGTTGCGGGAGCCCTTATAATTGTGACGCTGCTCATTATTCTATTTCATCTATGCAAAATGATAGTAAAAAAAAGAAGAATCATGAGGAACCAGAAACATTACTAAATTATCGGTTTTAATCCGTTTTATCGCGATAGATAGCTAAATTAAAAAAGAAATGTCGCTTCATTCAATATTATATTCGGGTCACATTTTTTCTACTTATTTATTTATGATTGTGATATTCTAATTATTTAATTAAAATTCTATTCCCATTTACGGTATCTTATTGTCCTTGATCGCCATACTCGAGAAAGGAGAACGGGCTTTCCTTATTTTAGCCCTTTTTTATATCTGGGGGTTGCTGGACAGTTAGTTAGCTCTCGAAGAAATAGAAGAAAAAAAAAGAACCTAGCATCGTCCAGCCTTCGAGCAAACCCGTATTCGGTTTATTCTACAAAAATTTATATTATTTATTTTAAATTCTCTATTCAAATTATTTTGCATTTTTTAACAATAGGTAAGCTAATATTAGGGGTTTCTATATTTTATTTTTTATTCATTCTATCTAAATGATTAAAAAAAGTCAATAACAACAAATATTTTAATAACGAATTTTCATTTTGTTTAGGAATATTTCTGGGGGAGAATGGAAGGGGGGAGGTATTGGGTGATGGTATCCCTCGGCTTGAAAAAATCGATCGTATTTAAATTTTTATTGAAAAAATTAAAATGATAATTATTATAACAATAACAATAATTTTATTATTTAATAATTACTTAATAATATTTAATTACTTAACGCTATTTACTTTCTGCCAATAAATAGCTCTTACGTCGAAGAAAAAAATCAGTAGAGGTCCTAAAAATACAACGAGAGCTAACTAAGCGTACGACAAATATAATTTTTTAAAAGAAAACTTAAAATGCTTTACAGAAGAGTATCCGATTTCGAATCGCGTAATTTTGAATTCGACAAAAATTACCAGTTGCAGTTTATCCGTAAGAAAAACGGACGAGATTTTTTTAAAATCGAACATTTAGGAGAAGATAAGAGCAATCATTTATACGTGAGCAAGGAATGTCTAGTAGCGATTTTGAGGCACTTGAATAACTCTTACGAAGATCGAGAGAGGGGGGCGCTGGAATTGTTCTTAAGAGAAACTGAAGACGTTGTAAAGAAAAATAAAGTCGAACCCATCGCCCCACAGGATTGTCCTCCGAAAGATAAAGAAGGCGATTCGCGTCAGGAAAATGCTTCCGAAGACGGATGGGGGCCGAACGACGACGAAGAAGAAGAAGGCGACGGCAACAACGCGTGTGGGATTGGAAACGATGGCGAAAAGGAGGAAGAAGAAGAAGAAGAAGAAGAAGAAGACGTCGTGAAATCGAATAAAAAGTTTATTAAACTCCGATGGGTAAAATATACGGACAACGAAGGATTCGACCTCGTTTCCCTTCAAGTTTGTTATTGTTCCAACGACAAAATGGCGTTTAAGTACAAATTGTTTTTCAAAGAGAAAAAAATTATAAAAAAGTTCCTAGATCTCAAGCCGATTATCCATCATTTTCTGACGGAATACTTGGTGTTTCAAGAAATCATGAACCGATCTCTTAAAAGTTTCGTTACATTTTACGTAAACGAAAGAATATTAGACCTGGGAAAAAAAGACGAGCGATTGCGCAGATTTTCCTCCCGGCATAAATTAGAGGAGAAAACGAACGTAGAATTTTTCTTGTCAAACGATTACAAAATGAAGGAATTTGTAATTCGTTTTAAGGAGGAAATTAAGAAAATATATGGTGACCATAATATAGTGGATGTGAAAGACATCGTTTACGTTTTAAGACGTCGCGATTTTCAGCGTGAAGAAATTACGCGATTAGTTTTTGAAGCTATGGAGGAGCTGGGAAAAAAATCCTGAATCGACCAACAACCAATCGACCAACGACAAACCGGCCAATTTTCCATCCATATCGCGTCAATAAAACGTATCGTATTTTCGTTTAGATAAAAAAAATTATTAATATCGCCAGTATAAATCACTGTCGTGATTATAATTGTACGTAATTGTCTATATCTTTTATATTCTATCAATCTATATTCTATATACTATTTATAATTTTTATTATTTAAGAAGAAGATTTTTTGTATGGAACTTTAAGAATAAAATATAATTGTATTTATTATATAATAATTTTTTTATTATATTATACGCTTAAATAAAAGTAATTTTATTCTTATTTTAATTACTATTCCTACGACGACAACACCGGTGACATTATTATTATTATTATTATAATTATAATTATAATTATTATTATTATTATTATTATTATTATTATTATTATTATTATTATTATTATTATTATTATTATTATTATTATTATTATTATTATTATTATTCATATTATTATTATATATATATTATTATATATTATTATTATGTATTGTATCATTTAATAGGCCATCGTATCACCCCTTAAGCTATAAATGACTGAAGACTAACGTGACGGAGACGGAGAGGGACATTTTTTCATTGTTCAACGTCGTATTTAATAGCAAATACGCGAGTTTGATCGAAGTTATATCGCGTACGACGACTAACATTAAGAGAAAGGACCAACAGGAAGGATTTCTATTGGAACTACCGTTCGTGTTTCGATTTCATCGCAAATATACCCTCCTTTTCGCACTCGCCGTTTTCTCGGTGGTGAAGCAATGCCAGTTTCAAAACGAACCCATAAAATGCATCAAATCCTCGGTGAATAACGTAAGCGTTCGGAAAGATTTACTTTGCGATGAAATCGAAACACGAACGGTAGTTCCAATAGAAATCCTTCCTGTTGGTCCTTTCTCTTAATGTTAGTCGTCGTACGCGATATAACTTCGATCAAACTCGCGTATTTGCTATTAAATACGACGTTGAACAATGAAAAAATGTCCCTCTCCGTCTCCGTCACGTTAGTCTTCCCCCCAGTCATTATCGCTAACGGGTGATACGAGTGGCTAATTAAAATGATAACAATAATAATAATAATAATAATAATAATAAAATAATAATAATAATAATAATAATAAATAATAATAATAATTTAAAATAAAATAATAAAATAATAATAATAATAATAATAATAATAATAATAAAAACAAATAATAATAATAATAATAATAATATTATAAATTTATAATTATAATTATTTATATAATAATAATAATGCACCGGTTGTTGTCGTCGTAGGACTAGAAAAAATAAGATAAATTACTTAAGCGTATAATATAATAAAAAAATTATTATATAATAAATACAATTATATTTTATTCTTAAAGTTCCATACAAAAAATCTTCTTCTTAAATAATAAAAATTATAAATAGTATATAGAATATAGATTGATAGAATATAAAAGATATAGACAATTACGTACAATTATAATCACGACAGTGATTTATACTGGCGATATTAATAATTTTTTTTATCTAAACGAAAATACGATACGTTTTATTGACGCGATATGGATGGAAAATTGGCCGGTTTGTCGTTGGTCGATTGGTTGTTGGTCGATTCAGGATTTTTTTCCCAGCTCCTCCATAGCTTCAAAAACTAATCGCGTAATTTCTTCACGCTGAAAATCGCGACGTCTTAAAACGTAAACGATGTCTTTCACATCCACTATATTATGGTCACCATATATTTTCTTAATTTCCTCCTTAAAACGAATTACAAATTCCTTCATTTTGTAATCGTTTGACAAGAAAAATTCTACGTTCGTTTTCTCCTCTAATTTATGCCGGGAGGAAAATCTGCGCAATCGCTCGTCTTTTTTTCCCAGGTCTAATATTCTTTCGTTTACGTAAAATGTAACGAAACTTTTAAGAGATCGGTTCATGATTTCTTGAAACACCAAGTATTCCGTCAGAAAATGATGGATAATCGGCTTGAGATCTAGGAACTTTTTTATAATTTTTTTCTCTTTGAAAAACAATTTGTACTTAAACGCCATTTTGTCGTTGGAACAATAACAAACTTGAAGGGAAACGAGGTCGAATCCTTCGTTGTCCGTATATTTTACCCATCGGAGTTTAATAAACTTTTTATTCGATTTCACGACGTCTTCTTCTTCTTCTTCTTCTTCTTCCTCCTTTTCGCCATCGTTTCCAATCCCACACGCGTTGTTGCCGTCGCCTTCTTCTTCTTCGTCGTCGTTCGGCCCCCATCCGTCTTCGGAAGCATTTTCCTGACGCGAATCGCCTTCTTTATCTTTCGGAGGACAATCCTGTGGGGCGATGGGTTCGACTTTATTTTTCTTTACAACGTCTTCAGTTTCTCTTAAGAACAATTCCAGCGCCCCCCTCTCTCGATCTTCGTAAGAGTTATTCAAGTGCCTCAAAATCGCTACTAGACATTCCTTGCTCACGTATAAATGATTGCTCTTATCTTCTCCTAAATGTTCGATTTTAAAAAAATCTCGTCCGTTTTTCTTACGGATAAACTGCAACTGGTAATTTTTGTCGAATTCAAAATTACGCGATTCGAAATCGGATACTCTTCTGTAAAGCATTTTAAGTTTTCTTTTAAAAAATTATATTTGTCGTACGCTTAGTTAGCTCTCGTTGTATTTTTAGGACCTCTACTGATTTTTTTCTTCGACGTAAGAGCTATTTATTGGCAGAAAGTAAATAGCGTTAAGTAATTAAATATTATTAAGTAATTATTAAATAATAAAATTATTGTTATTGTTATAATAATTATCATTTTAATTTTTTCAATAAAAATTTAAATACGATCGATTTTTTCAAGCCGAGGGATACCATCACCCAATACCTCCCCCCTTCCATTCTCCCCCAGAAATATTCCTAAACAAAATGAAAATTCGTTATTAAAATATTTGTTGTTATTGACTTTTTTTAATCATTTAGATAGAATGAATAAAAAATAAAATATAGAAACCCCTAATATTAGCTTACCTATTGTTAAAAAATGCAAAATAATTTGAATAGAGAATTTAAAATAAATAATATAAATTTTTGTAGAATAAACCGAATACGGGTTTGCTCGAAGGCTGGACGATGCTAGGTTCTTTTTTTTTCTTCTATTTCTTCGAGAGCTAACTAACTGTCCAGCAACCCCCAGATATAAAAAAGGGCTAAAATAAGGAAAGCCCGTTCTCCTTTCTCGAGTATGGCGATCAAGGACAATAAGATACCGTAAATGGGAATAGAATTTTAATTAAATAATTAGAATATCACAATCATAAATAAATAAGTAGAAAAAATGTGACCCGAATATAATATTGAATGAAGCGACATTTCTTTTTTAATTTAGCTATCTATCGCGATAAAACGGATTAAAACCGATAATTTAGTAATGTTTCTGGTTCCTCATGATTCTTCTTTTTTTTACTATCATTTTGCATAGATGAAATAGAATAATGAGCAGCGTCACAATTATAAGGGCTCCCGCAACAGCGAAAGCGTAATTTAGAAAAAATCTCGTAAATCTATCATTAGAGAAGATATACGAGTCCTCCGAGCTGGATTCATAAAGTTTTTCAAAATTTTGATCATTTCCTTTCTCGACTATAGAAGACGCCTCGCTCGAAACGAACCTCATCGCATTAGCTTCTTTTTTGTCTTCGTTCTGCCGAATATTTTCGTTATTTTTATTTTT
Organism: Trachelipus rathkii; assembly: GCA_015478945.1. Taxonomy (NCBI): domain Eukaryota; kingdom Metazoa; phylum Arthropoda; class Malacostraca; order Isopoda; family Trachelipodidae; genus Trachelipus; species Trachelipus rathkii. The sequence goes on along the minus strand of JABUQX010003575.1, from coordinate 19,068 downwards.
CTTTGGCGAAGAGCCGTTTCCTCTCCCGATAGCCGGAGTATTTATTAAGCCATTCTCGCTGTAATCGTAATCGTATTCGTCGCGTAATGAAAAAATGGGTGGCGGTGTTGAAAGCTCGACGATGGCCATTTCCTCAGTCGAGACGGCGCTGCCATTTCCTTCTGTCCATCTTCCTTTAAATATTACCACCGTAATATTGAGGCAAAAGGTCGAACATTTTCCCGTTATAAAAAATCCGCAATATTTCGGTAATTTGGATGTATGCGGGAATTTTTTTGTTCCATTTTCGCAGTACTGGGCTCGGGTGGTGGAAGTTTTATCGACCTCTTCGAAATTTAAAGTCGCTAATGTTTTTTCCACCTTCGCATAGGATAAATAATCGAATACCGTATATCGAGTAGAATGAAGTCCTTGTAGATAATATTCTAAGATAACAACGGGCCTACCAAAATCAGTTTCGTTAATCGGCAACTCGTAAGGAGTAGCCTCGTGCGGGATGGTTTTTAGGATATTATTATCCAGAACAAATGCTTCGTCCTTGCAGATTTCATCGGGTTCGACATTGTAAGGTATAATTTTAATGCCGCCGAAAGACTCGCACGAATCCGTTTTGAAAAAGTGATATATCGTTCTGCCCACGTTGTTGAAATAAAAGTAAGATTCGTTCTCATCTAAAAAATCGATGCAGTATCTTCTCGTAAGCCGAATGGTGTGATCGGCTTTATCGTCATGAACCATAGCACGAACATGCTGCTGCTGCGATAGATAAAACGCGAGCACGAAGACCAAAGTTTTGAAGCCCATGTTTTTCTTCCACTGCCTGATTTGAATCTAAACTGCCGGGGCGGCGTGCTAGTATTTAAACGACACCACCCCCCCCCCATCCCTATCGCGGTTATATATAAATATTTATTATTCAAATCCATCATTTCGCCTAACTGATTTTTATGAAAATTTCTTCTTTTTGAAATTTCATGTATAATATTAAGAAGTTTCATAAAAATTTTTCATAAATTTATTAGCTCTATTAAATCCATTCACCAAAGTTAGAAAAAACTCGCTACCAGTAAAGTTATATATTAATATATATAATATATAATATAGATATAAATATATAAATATATATATAATATAATTAGAGATTATATATATATATATATAGAAATAATATATATATATATAATAATAGTTTAGTTAGCTTCGTGTGAAGATTAGGATTAGACATTGATATCCCGCCAGGCGTCCCTCTTTTTCTTTTCCTCATCTTCAGTATAAACAAGCAAACCCCCAAAATCGATAAAAAACTCCCGATCCCGGTTAAGATTAGTATAATCAATGTAACGTCTTTTCTTTTCAACCGGATCAACTGGTCTTCAATTTTTAATTTATTGCCTATTGTAGACGTTGGTTCATTTTCACTCGGTTTTAGTGATGGAAATATTCTTCTCCTGGTCGTGAAACTAATGTCGTTACCGTCGCCTTCGTCGTTGCTCTCATCTTCAACGTCGGGGCTCACCAAAGAATAATAGTTTTCCGTCGTAGAAACGTCCTCTCCCTCACCCGCGCCGTTGCCGCTATCTTCGAGTGGTAGCGATGAAAGGGTGAAACAAACGGTCGAACATTTTCCCAATAAATAAAACCCGCAATAATTCGTTTCATTCCAACGATAAGGATACACGCGTTGGTGTTTGTCAATGTAGTTCGATGGTTGGATAATATTTTTATCTACCTCGAAAACGAACGACGTCAACGAATCTATCCTATCCGCTAAATATTCAAATATAACATTTAGGGTGTACGAATATCTCTTGAGACGATAATCTAGAGTGATGTTGGGCTTATTAACATAATTTTGAGGTGGTTTGAAAGTGATCTCCTCGACTAGGGTTTCCCGGATATCGGGTGGAATCCTTTCCTCGGACCCGCAGCTTTCGCCTTTTGGGACCGAGTGAGGTATAAATTTCAAGGTGCCGAAAGAATCGCACGGATCCGTTTTAAGAAACGTTAATTCTTTTCCATTCAGAGTGTCGTCGAAATGATAATAGGACTCTTTCTCATTTTGGAATCGGACGCATCGCTTCTCCGTGGGCAAAATCACGATATTCCCGATGATCGTAGCGCTGGCACTTGACAGAGCGAACGCTGCGTACGCCGCTGCCGCTGCTATAAAGAATGTTTTGAATCCCATCCTTCGCCCTCTTGGTAGTGAAGAAAAATACGAGCTAGGATTTTTATGTCGGATATATCATCATTCATCATATTTTTAAAATTTTGTAGATGAAATTAATTTTTTTTACAGTTTTGAATATTTTTATCTCTAATTTATTTATTTATTTATTAGAACCAGTGGATATCCGTGGTCAGTATTGGTCATATTTCTTTTTTCAAAGGCTACGACGATATACTAATATAAAAAAATCATATTTATTCATTTTATTAAACAATTATTGACATTTATTGTAATATTTACGTAACATTTTATAATAAAAAAGGTTATAAATTTTAAAATAAATAGTTGCATTTTATTCTTTATTTTTTTGAGTTGATCGATCTAGCTAGCTAGCTAGCTGGCGCTCGTGAGTATTTGGTTAAAAACGGGAGGAAATGAAAATCGCCGTTCCCTCTCCTTTTCCATATAAAACAAGTCAGCCCCGAAATTGCTAAAAGACACGCGATAGCGACTGAAACTATTAAAATCGATCTAATGTTGTTTCGATTTGATGATGAGTTTCTTTCTATCGTCAATTTTTCTGGCGTGGGAAGATTGTCGTCTATTTCGGCAACCTGTATTTCTCCCGAGCTCTGAGTTGTCGGCATAGTTGCGTCCTTCTCCCGCGTCGTGGAGAGGATAAATTCGTTCTTTTTTGACGATGAATCGATCCTTCTTCCCCCTATTCTGTCGTTCAAGGGGATCGTAAAACTAAAGTTTTCGTCTTCGTCGTCGTCGTCGCTCACGGCATTAGATTCACCCCCGTCTTCATCCCGCGTTGTACTAGCGAGTAGGCTTTCGAATCTCTTCGGCGAAGAACTGATTATTTTCACCTTCTCCAAACTCGTGCGGTTGCCGTCGGAACTCGGTGCGTCGGGTTCATTTCCCTCATTTTCCGAGGTCTTATCGAGCTTATTCTCCTTCTTTTCTAGCAACGTCCCGATGAGGCTAGCTCGGCGCTCTTCTTCGACGTCGGACTCTTCTTCGTCAAGGTAACTCTTCATTGGCGTAGGAGCGCCGGAACAAAACTCGGTACAATTTCCGACTATAAAAAATCCGCAATACGCAGTTTTTTTGAAATCGTACTTATACTCGCGCATAATTTTTAAATCGACGAACTGTTGGGAGATAACATTTTTGTCTTTCTCAAAATCGAACAGCGGTAATACGTCGAACGGATCTGAAAGAAACTCAAACACCACATGTAGGGTTTTTTTTCTTAAAACGACTTGATATTTTACACGGACAACATAATCAAAGCGCTTCTTAAACGTGACATTTGAGGCGAATATCTCGGACCTCGCCTGTAGTTTGATCTTCGCAATACCATCTTCGGAAAAGCAGCTTTCGTTTCTTAGGACTGAATGCGGTATGATTTTTGGGCTACCGCACGAATCCGCTACGTTGAAACGGAATTCTAATTCGGGCTCTATGTTATAATAATAATATTGGGAGTCTTTCAAAGTAACGCATTTTCTCTCCTTGTAGTATCCTCCAGCTTCTCAGCTCCATAGATAAAACGCGAGCGCTAAAAAGATAGTTGCGAATCCCATCCTCTTCTTCGTCGTCGTCGTAGTTAGTGGATGAAACGCAATCTGCTTCTTTTTGGGACTAGTAACGGTTTATATCGCAACGTTTAATTTTTTTTTATTTATTAAAACGATATTTATAATTGTTTTACGTTTTTTTTAAATTTATTATTTAGAAACATGAAATGTCGAAAATATGGGCGGCGATTATTTTATAATATATAATTACGACTTCTCCTTATTTACTCGTGTCATATATCCCTTACCCAAGTCTTTTTTTGATCCGCGGTCCGCGTCAAGAGAACAACTTACGAAAACAAGGAGAATTCTTACTCCGTGCCGATCCACACCTTTTAATACAACACTACGATCGCTGTTATGGTATGGACGGCGTCGTCGGGGCCGCCGGAGTTCGTCTTAAACCTGTAATATTTTTACTTTGGTCGCTCACTCTTCGACGTATGAATTCGAATACTGGACGGTCGTTGGGCAGTTCGAAAGGATAAATAAATCTCAATTTTCGACGTAATTTTTAACACATAGACGCGTAAAAAATAGCGTGTCCCCGTAGGTTTTCGAGGAAATTACCTTTCTTGTCTCCTGGGGAATTTCTATCCCTACGCACTACGAACTAAATTGTACGGTTTAAATGGTATCGAAATGGGGACGATTCAGATAGCTTCGAGGATTTTGATTAAAATCTGAGGCTTTTAAGTATGAGGAGAACAGAAATAGAGTAATGAGATAACGCGGACGAAAAATAACAAGGTACCTCCCAAATACAGATAAACATAGAATTTCGAACTAATATGCCGTTCCCCTTCATTCCGCGTCTAAAGCCTTCAATAGGTCGTAAGAAGGAAAAAAACCACCACCGCATCCTATCAGGAAGGGCCGCCAGCGTTTCGTTAATCAGTAAAGCTACCATCATCATTCGTACGAATCCATCGAAATTCGGAAATTGCAACCTTTTCGGATCTATGAATCCGTAGCGGAGCGGTGGCGGGGTTTGAGACGTGGTAGCGCGGTCAAGAAGAATAACGTAATTCCTCCCGCTTTCGCAGTCGCAATCACATCAGAGCGCTTTACGCGATTCCGATGCGCGTTTTACGTGCGTTTTCGATAATTCTAACCTTTCGCCTTTAAACGATCTATCATTTCGCAGTTTCTAGAATCAACAAGGTGAATTTATCCGACGTACGAATTTACTGAATAAAACGATTGGACTGTTCTTGGATTATTCCTACAATAATTACCAGTCGGGCTTCGTTCGCCACCCATGCTCACTTTTCGCGAATGTGGCGGCTCCCTGACGGTGTTGAAGAAATTGAATGAACTCTTTGATTTGAGAGAGAGGTACTTGTACTTTGTGCTTTGCGTCGGCGACCCCGGCACCCTCTTTATATTCTTGCTTTGGTACTACGTTATCTGTAGCTGTAACGCAATACAGTATTATAAAACCTTAGGTTCTTTTCAGCTATACTGATATAACAAATCGGAACCCAACAATCAACTGGATCTCGAGGCTACAAGGAGTATGCTACTCACGGAAATCGCGATGAGTTTTTCGACTCGGTTTCTATCTCGCTCAATCCACTGATGGGCAGTGGACGAATTATAAGTGTAAGGCGCGCGTGTCATCTAATACTCATATGTGCCAAAACGTCATTTTTCGCGAATTGATCATTCTCGGGAGAAGTAGCCCGATTTACGCTTAGTCATTTCTTTCCGTAAAAGGATCATCGATATATTCTCTTAAATTCTTCTAAAGGTAATCGTACGACTCTTAATTCGTTCAACTGGATCGTGGAGTAATTAGTGCACATGCTTCGGAATAGTGTAGCGGGACACCGTCCCGAGGAAAAATAGAGTTTACCCGAGTATCTTGATCTGTGAAAATCCGTTTCCTCTATCCAACGGTGCCTGATTATAACAATTATAGGAGTCGTGGCTTAACTACTGTCCCCGCGGCGGAGGTACCAGTCGAATATACTCGATCTGAACAGTCTCTTCCTGAAAAGGAAGCGTTTTTTCTATTCTTAGAATATCTCCTTCTGGGGAACACAACATCGCTCGCACTTTCGATCGAGAGCTGTCGACCGCTCGTCCCCTGCGGAATCGCGTTTTCCTCCAACTAATCATCTTCGACGCTCCTCTGTTGCTCGAAGCGTCTTACAAAATCTATTCATCGCTCTCAAGCTATCGCCCCATTATCTCGGTTTCCGCGCTAAAATAATATCATATCATCAGGAGAGCTATAAGATACTTGAAACTACGTTGTCTCGCATGTCAGTAGATCGAAATTGTTTTAACTTCAAATGTACTGACGTGAAACTCGACAATTCCTCTCTCTCCATCACGTTTTTAGAGTAATGTAAATAAAGTACGTTAGGCCTCTTGATGATAAGATGAGGTGGTAAAATCTTCTGACGATCTTGTTAACGCAGGTCTGTAAGAGGAGTCGTTAATTAAAGTAACAATCTTCCATCCGTACCACCCGAATTCTGACTTTGAAGCACGAAACATTCCATACCGGTTTCAGAACTCACTCACTCGGCCTTCGCAATTTTTTTTGGAAGCTTTTATAATAGTCAATTTGCACGCAATTACAACATTCGCTCTCCCGTCCAACCAGCATAGTTTCGTAACGATAATTCGTCTTATGTCTTCGGTACGTTCTCATTCTCCGTCTCTCGTAAAAGCTTTGCAGAGAGTGACCGGAATACCCTTAACGCGGGAGCGATTGAGTCGGTGTCAGGATGATTTTACGGACATACACGCACTGCGTATTCCCGACGCGGCTAGGTCGTTTTTTTTTTTATACATAACAGCGCTCGGACCGCACTCTGAATTATCTCACTGATATCTTCGACCCGACAATCGGGCTTCTCTGGGCCACAAGGGCTACTCGGTAATGCAAGTATGAGAAGCTTTAGAAGACTATATATTAACGTCGCATTTGCAACTTGTTTATGCGTTCGTATTAGACAATCTGCGCGGACATATGAGATAGACCAGAACCTATACCACTGTCGTGTGGCCGAACGTCCGATCTTTACAAGCTATCAAGCGAACCCGCCTTCTAATCGAAAGAGCAGCCGCAGCTCTGATGCTGCTCAGACCGACATCGGAGGATTTTCCATGTGAGATGTTCGACTGAGGAAAAACAATTTGGTGGGCTATATAAACTCTTCATGCCCGACGCTTCGGACGAAGATAAAGAGACGACAATCGTTCTCCGTAACCTACCATGTCGGTTGATTTCCTGTGTGTGTGATGTGTGTGTAGGTGTGTGAAGAGATGCTCGCTATCGATCCTATATTATCTATTGCGTGTGACTATTTACCTAATCAACATTATCACATAACAAAAGATATTGTTCACTCTCTCGTATGTGAATACGATATATATAATGTTATTTGGGCGATTCATGAATGATGTTTCGTCGTAGGAAAAATATATATATACGTTTATATTGTATATATTCAATATATAACTATCAAAAACTATAATTTTTATTTAATATATCCAAAGAAGAAGATAGATGATTAGACGAAGAAGAATAGGGTAAATCGTAAATCAAATAACCAACGAACAATTATCAAAAGAATCAACGGGAAGAAGACTTTAACAATAATTACCGCGTGGATAAAGTATAGATGGATTGTAAGACATTAATTTTCTGTGTACAAGATAATGCAAGATCCTCCATTACAAGGTGTATCTAGAACCAAGAAAATCGCCTGACTTAATTCTCTCGTCGCCGGGACTGTGAGATGTTTATATTGCAGTCTCGCTCCGCCCGCGTTTTTCGTCGCAAAGTATCTGAATTCGATCAACGGGTGTATATTCGCCGCCGTACCGGCTTACGTAAACAGATAGCAAAGTCCCATCATTCCGAAGAATCCACTCGAGACAGGTTTCCGAGAGCCAGAACAAGATCGGTGGCAGATCAGCTACACCTCCCTCCTTCCACACTTCTATCCACCTTCCGATTATCACGCTCCCATATTCCGTGTTCCGTTCGCCTATCTGTCCCCTCTCGAACATCGAGAATTTGAAATAGCAGACGACTGCTATCTCGATTCGGGAAAGACATCTCCATTTTCTCTCGCGTCACCGGCCTGTCGCACCTTTTGGCGAATCCGTTATAAATTGCTCTAATTAAACTTTGTTCTAAAATAAGAAACGATTTATTATTCATACTCGTCAGTCTCTGTTATATCTCTGGTCAAAATTTCGGAATTTATAAATGTATGAGGAGACGGTTCAAAGTATTTCAAATTGAAAATGGAAAGTGTCGTTATGATCTCCGTGTTCCGACAGTATGCGCAGCTGGTGTAGACTTTGACTGCCACTTCATGATGGCGATTTCGCGAAACACCGTGAGGAGTCTACGAACGTATTCGCAAACCCTCACAACCGTCCGTGTTAAACTCGCGTCGATCGCCGGAATCTCCGCGAGCACAAAGACTTGCAAATTTATACTTCATCTCAGTTTATACTATTCTTCAAAAGGTTGAAAAGAATTTACTGTATATTTATTAGGATACTCGGCATCATGGAGCTCATATACTCGTAATATGGGTTACCGAAAAAATGTACAGGAAAAAAATAAGGAACTATTCGAGGTTACAGATAGCAAAACGTTTATCGGTGCTCTTAGTCGTTATGTAAAAAAAGAGTTCAATATACGCACTCATTGACGAGGGCAATCTAGGGTATTTTGAGCCAAAATCCGCTGGTATTCTGAAGAACGAAGTTTTTCTGTCGCTAAGCCGTTAAAATCTGCAAGGTCTTCTCAGGATCGAACGACACTTGGTATACAACGGTGCTATGACCGGCAGAAATTAGGTCTCGCTCGTGTCGAGATCATCCGGATTCTTCCTCGACCAACTCGATAACATATAGCGCCATAACAAAAAGTTCCTCAGCGTTCGTTGCGTCTTTTTTATACCGAAGTCCCTCCGTTACCGAAGGACGTTATTTCGTGAATATGGCTGTCAAGATTATCTCGTTTATGAAATGATCCTGAAAATTGGCTTCAAGGAGCTTACCGTCCACGTCAATTGCCTGTTTTAGCACTTATAATCGATAGACAAAACTGTTAATCCTACTCTCCTCTTCTTCGTCCGTGACCTGCGGCACATACGGCCGCAGAACTTTTTTACATTCATTTCGCTTGCAGAGTTGTACAATCTCGATGTGCTCCAATAGAAGTTCATTTATGCTCACGTCGGCGGAAAATAAACGACGACGGAGTTGGCGTTATAAACATTGAGTTTATTACCTTTTGAGAACGATCATCTATAATTTCTTCGCTCCATTAGACGCAAACAACCAGTCCCCACAGCCACACCTCATTCCTACCGCGCACTATATAGTCCAAAATACGACTCAGAAACTCCTGTCAGACTTTACAAAGACAGCCTCGACGGCGTTCCAACGAGCTGCGAATCATACCAGAGAGGACAGCTGATGATTATCGCAGACAATTCTAGGCGTCGTATAATTCTCATCCTCGCATGACACGAGAGACGAATGACTATTCTTGTGTCAGCGGCACTCGTCGCGATTACAGCAGCTAATGACACACTAGGCAATCGCTATCCGCGCGCGGCAAAGGCAACAATTCATATACTTAAGTAATAGCCGTCTTTGTATCCTATCGACTACTCTCTATTATCCTTTACCAGACGCTTGGCGTGCTTTTCTTCTCATAGCAGCATTCGCTGTTCCGAAGTACAAAAACTCAGGACAAGTCAATCCGTTTCCGTGTGACGTTCCTTGATGCAGACACTAGAGACTGGACAATGAGTAGTCGAGGCTGTTGTAAATTGTGTGACACGGCCTTCTAGTGATTTACCGAGTGATTTTATTGAAAATCGAAGGACCTCAATGTCTTTGGTATAATTCGTGTAAATATAATCGAACTCTGTTAAGGCGTTGCTGAATATATAGTAAAATCGGATTAGAATAATCCGTTTACTATTTCGGTTCTGTCTAATGCTAACTTTCTCTCCGACAGTTTTTATAAAATATAAATGACGAGTTCGAATGTACAGTCATCACTTCATCGCAGCACCGAGGTTGAGCTCGGCTGACGGCTCTCGATGTTCGTTACGTAAGTAGGCGATAGATGTGTCGGGTAGAGGAGCCTGTATGACGGGATATGCCTTTTATTACTTCTCTACTTTCTCTTTGTTTAATAGCGCGCCGTACCGCCTACGACTAGACGCGCCGATACGCTCGACGGTTAAAGAAGTATGGAAAGATAAAAAAACAATTTTGAGGGCAGCGGTGACCCTTAATATGCAAGAGTAACATAAATTAAAACCACGAAAGAGGTCTCCGAAAGTGTCTTATCTCAGTAACTGCGAGAATATTTCTCCAATAAAACTCCTAATGACTATAAAAGTCTGTACTCTCATTCTTTTCGGTCATCAGCTGGAAAATGAATCTCCGCGCTATCAGGGTTTTTCTCTATATAGGGTAGTGTAGATAAAATTAATTTATCAAATCTTTTATAGCAGACCAAACAATTTATTCATATCGTAAAATGATAAATTATCCCCAGGGAGACCTCAAGCAATTAACGTCATGTTTGTAGAGGGTTATTTCGGATTTCTCCTATCCATTTACCTCATCCTAACCTCTTACTCTTGTCTGAGACCCAAATTTCTGAGATAGAATTCTAACGACAATAATAAAAAAATTAAGTGTTGAATGATATTATAGAGATGGGAGACCGGGTACTCAGCTCTACCCTTCCTCTACTTATATGTAGTCAGGTGCGTAAATGCTACTGTCAACAACCACAATAGATATCATAAATTTGAATACACCCTAAGAGAATAAATATATGTTTGGGCGATATTCTCGGGAAAACATAATCATAAAATCAGCTTTACCTTCTTATATATACAACCTCATGTGAATTAATACGCTTAGTTATCTGTCGAAGGGACATAACCGAGTCTGAGTCCTCCTTTACATGACAGTCGATAAAATCGCATGAGAAGAGTTCTATATGCAATACAATAATTAGTCGCAGTCGCCCCTCTATAAGGTAACGTTCATTCCGGAAATAGTAGTGTGCGCTTTGTTCGTACCGTGCATGAGAGTTGTGCTCGGCGCGCATTTCCTTCGGTATTTGTCGACATACATTATGGATTAACCATAGTGATAGAGGAACAAAAGGATGGAATTGTACTCAAAATATGAGCTTTATTTGTTTTCGAAAAAAAAAAAGAAAATTCAGACTCGTTTTATAGGTGCTGATACTCAATCATTTCCACTCTATTTTGTTGAGGAGTATACGGAGCCGTTAACTTACAAACCTACTTATATTAATCCTGTTTTTACTTTTATTCATATTAATTTTGTATTATTGATTATTTAATTCATCCGTTAGTGTTCCTAAATAAAGATATATTCGTGATTCGGGATCGTTGAATGATGAATTTGATTTTCTTGCCCATGTATCGCGCATACCACGCTGATTATCAAATTACATCTCTGCTGTTAACACTGCTAGAATTTATATAAAAAGAATCGACAAAAAAAAATTTTTTCCTTTGTATTTCTTAGTTTTGTTCAAGATATTCCCATATATTCCTAGCTTATTATGTAAATGATCTCGACAACATCGTTTACTATGGTTTATTAGCATTTTCATTTTCTCCTTTGCTCTGGATATATCGAAAGATGTTGGTAGCATATGGTACCAATCTTTTACTAATATTACGTAAGCGTCAATTTATGCACTGTCCAATCGTATTTATAAAATATATTTTTTATTAATTTCATACAAATAGTGAATATCTTTTAGGTAAAAATAATTTTATTCTCCAGAAATTTTACTTACTTTCACTATTTTATTTAAAGTGTATAGGTACTGCGGGTCTCCTCCAAATATTTTTCAAAGGTTCTAATAGTGTAATAAATTATAGTTTATCATAATATAATAAACACAGATGGTTAATTGATCGCAAACTAAAAAATAAAATAAATAATTTTGGTTAGCGTTATACTACTATTGTTCCTTAATTACCAATATATAGATATACTATTTATTCGGCTGATAAATCCCGGTGAAATCATAATATAAGTATATAGACCAATGCTATAGATATACTAAGGGCTATTAAATATTTTACTAATATACCTTAGTATATGCATTCTTTAGAACTATTTGATATTAATTAATAGCACAGTAATATAATATTTGATACTCTATATAATAATACTTATGCTTTAATAGGAAATTTCAAAGTAATATAATATTATAATATCAACACAGGAATAATATAATAATATATTTATTTATAGTTCTGACATATATAATATATTTTATCGGTATTATATTATATAGAGGGTGAAAAATAAGCAACTTATTCTTGCATATTGTGATATAATTGATTTAAAATAATTTTATTTTAGCCCAGTCCTCGATATAATTGTATTAAGAGTATTAAGCGTCGAAGGTATAAGTGTCCAAATTATTACTAGGAACTAATTTAATATTCTCCGAAATTCATAAAAAAATTTTTGTGACAGGTGAGAGTTTTATTTGAATATCTCGTAGATTTTCATCATCTTTATGAACCTTCGTGACTTTCATAACTATGGGAAACCTTCGCTTTTAGGTAATTCTGGTTACCTTCGAGAGCGTCCACTTATCAGATATCGATCTCATTAAATCTCTGATAGTTTCTCGATTATACCTCTCGCGTAAGGACGGTCGTGGCGCGGCGATCAACCGCTTATGGGTCGTTTTGGGTTCCCTTCGATTAATTATCACAGTATGAAAATCGTTATCGAGATGTCACCATGTTACGGGGACGAACAAAAGCCGGCTGAGCCGACGTACCTCATAATTCCATTTTCATATAAAGCTCAGAACATATCTTGAGTTCAAAACTCCCGGCGCATATGCATGCTCGTTTTAATTTTAGTGATGAGTGAGCGGCCGGGTGGGTGTGAACTGTTTGAATGTAAAAGTCGAAGGTTCTAAGTACAACACTTCCGAAATTAATTAATTTTCGTACCATGTGATTTTGATCTCCTTGTGTGAATTATATTTTTTAGTTGGTAGATTTTATTTTTTCACGACTTAGGGATTCCTTTTTCCTCGACTTATACTGTAGGTACCTTGATCGACTTAGTATTTCTAGAACGAAGAAACCCCATATATTAACAAATAACTAATTTATATTCAGTTCCCCTATTTCGAAACGTTCACAATGTCATATAAAACTCCGACCAAAAATAATATCATCGGGATATTGACAGCGATTATAGATTGAGTCTATACCCTAAAGGTATATGTCGTCGCGAATCACCGTCTAGGGTCGTTTTGGGTTCCCTTTTTTCGAAACGTCACTATACTATTAAAGATGTACCCTTACCGTCAGGGATATCGTCGGAAATGCTGGTCTTGAAACCCTGCATTATCAACTACCATTTTCTTAAGCTAAACTTATAGCGTTCCACATCGGATTCACTGACGACAATTAATTACGATGGTAGCTCGCTGAAGAATCCGGAACTTTATATAAGTCGAAGTCGCCATACTATACACTGCACATTAATATCCGAAACAAAATTAAGAAATTTCTTTACTCTACAATAAATTTTTGTGTGTTATTTTTCTATTCTGTTTACTCTCTTCTTCATATACACATATTCTCTAAAGATTTGATTATTTTCTTCTTAGGACATACTTAGACCAGAAAAGGATAGTAGTATCACAGCAAATTGGAATTGAGTCTTTTGTTAGATCTCATTTTTCCGGACCGGTAAAGACAATACACATACGACTTAGCACTATAGTAAGCACTCTCTAAGTCGACCTATGCAAAGAAAAACAAGTACAATGGGAACATAGTGAGACACTCTCTAGTATTCCTATACAGGATAACACATAAATATGCAGCACTTATTACCTCGTTTCCTTCGATAACTGGCTATAGCACTAGTAGACCTGAGGTTATCTCCGACTCTTATTAATAGAGCAGCATCATAGATCTATAATCGGATATCGGGGTCATATCAGGTCAACCTGTAAGATCACTTAGTTTCCGAGCTCTTAGTGCACATTAGAAATGTCGTGTCTGTAATTTGCGTGATAAATAAGACACCTCTATACCTTTCCACGAACTACCGGCTATGATTATACGTAGTTTATCCTTCACTATTATTTGGTGATACTTAGAACCTTCTCTGACGACACTTAAGACACTAATTATACCTATTACGACTTGTATACTTAGACACTTCGTGAGCTTTAAAAGCACTCTTATATTATCTTCGACTGGTAAGTTATACTATAGTACCTTTGCGACGCGTAAATATGACTTTAATACTTAAAGACATCTAGATTCGAACTAACTAGTATCAGTTCCCTCTTTAGCAACGATTCTATGCTCATCTGAGTAACGCAATTACGCTCTTTTATTTATACGAAAGGTCTGGTTGTCAAAGCATGATGCATTGTTAATAAAACATCATACTTGAACTTACCGTATGTAATATCTAATGGAAATCGTAATACTACGTCTACTAATAAAAGTAACGTTTGAAGGGTAAACTGATTAATTAGCTAATGATGCTACCGAAGGAAAGGCATCGTTAAACTATAATATCTTAAGGGGTCTCGAATTATAGTTACGAAAGGGCTAATTCTGTCTACTTGCGATAACCCAATCGATCGACTCCCATAAGATAAGAATATCAAGTGTCAAGACGACAACGCACGATATGAGTTGAGATACGAATAACAAAAAGCGGTAAAGTTGAAAAAACGCTTTAATAATACCAATTATTTCTTTAAGCTCTCGAAAACTTATCGAATCGAAACCCGATTTATGACTCTAAATATAGGATGACGCCGCTTAGAGGTGAACTGGTCTATAGCCAAAGGTCTAATGGCAATAATACGCGAAAAATAATTTCTACCTTAGAAAAAATTTGTGTAAATATAAATTACCGAGGGAAAATTTTTAGATTTTTAACGACATCTTTAAGGACCTATCAAATAAACATCAGAACTTTATATCATTTTCCTTCGAAACGCGTATCACTAAATTATTTAAGATTCAATCTTTGGATTATATTACTATTACAACTACTAAAATGGACATAGCTTCGAGCAACTATAGAGTCGTTTAATATTTTATGAGTTACCCTTCTGGAAACGTTCACATATTTAATATTAGATTGTCGTAACCATAAATATATATCAATCTTTACGGGGAATGACGAAAAAGCGGAACTGAATTACGCTAATAAAGATATTACATTACCATTATCTTAGATAATATGAAACATTTAACTTTATACGATTAAATATCCGATTTAATGAAGCTGTTTACAAAAATAATATGACGCTATCTCATAATCGGGTGACTATAAAATAAGTCGTGAAGTATTATATAAGTTCAAAATTCCGATAATATTATATATTGCTGTATAAACCTAAAATAATTTATCTTTGTGAATATCTTTTTTCTTTGTAGATTTTTTAAGAATTTTATTTTACACTATAGACCTCGATATTCTATAAAATCAGTTCCTCAGAGAGTCACACAGGTTTTGAAAAATGAATAAGCCTAGTTCAAAAGATTTTGAAATCTTATTCACTCGAGGAAAAAAAAATTAACCTTTATATATGATCAAAATTCTTATTTTGTTATAAAGGGAATCAAAGGTTGTACTTTCCTGAAAAACGAATATAGCCTTTTCTAATTGCAAGCAGGTTATGTGTTGATCCTATTAACCTTAGTTAAATTTTTTAAATATTCAATAGAAGTTATAATGAAATTAAATGGTGCATTACTTAAAAATCTTATTCTTTCAATCTATCAAATTACGTTTAAGGAACAACATAATAAAGTAATAGTGAAGTCTAATAAGCTGGATTTTACTGCCTAAATTACCGTTGTATTTTATTTTTTTAAATTCTGGTGAATTACTATGATTGAAATTTAAACATCAATTTAAATTTTTGGACTAACAAAACCACATATAAAGGTGATACGTCTTTTTTATTGTGCCATACCACCTATACGACAATAAGGGGGAACACTTAAGGTATTTTTTTCCTGAAATATTAAAACATTATGTCCTAAGGTAAATACCTTTTTACTGTTTAAACCCCCGCAAATAAACAATTGAAATGTTGTTTAATATATACCTATATTAAAAATTGGTTTAACTGAAATATCTAAAGTGTTATTTGGGAGGATATTAAAGTGGTCAGGTCCCCCAAAACATAACCCCCTACGCTTGTGAAGATTTACTACAACGACTTCAATAAGATGGTAGTGACATGGGCCATCCTCATCTCTAAATTATTAACCTATAAACTTATTAAATTATATATGCGATACCTCTCACAATAGTAATTTTTTCCAATTATAAATACCGATAATGCAACATATTTACTATATTAAAACATATAACTTTAGCGGTCCGGGGTTTTCTTATTATGATAATTAACATATTATTATATTCCGATAACTGTTTATTATCTTACTCCCTTTTTCATCTTTATTATATGACATTAATTATACGCATCTTCATATAAAAACTAAGTGTATAAATAATTCACAAAATATCGTATAAAAAGTAAAATAAACTTATATTTTACAATTTCATAATAGTAATTTAATTAAATCAATAATAAAAATATCTTTAAAATATATAACGTAAATAAGTAATTAATAATATTTTTCTTAATTCACAGCTAACCTCTACCGTTACCCCCTCAACTTCCCCCAACTAACTCGTAAGGTACAGTTATTAGAAGCGTAAAAATAAACCAAAAGGAGAAGATTTTTAATAATCTGAACCGTAAAGTTTTAGCGCGATTACGAAAAAACGCGGAAAAAAGGACTCTCGAAAGCAATTAAAGATTATAGTCTGAAAAAATCATATTTCATCTATATAATCAAGGGCGCGTCGTCGAATTCAGTGGTTTTTTGATCATTCGTAATAAAATGTTATATGGCGAAATGGTTACAACACCATCCATCCGACTCAAATTTATTAATTAGGAAGTAAAAAGATACTTTTATAAAAATGTATATCCATAGCCTCATATATATTTAAAAAAAAAAATTACTCTACCACGTGAGTAAAAATTATTGTCGAAAATGATATAAATGACTTAAATGTCTATCACGGGCTTCCGAAAAGAATAGTTTAACAAAAATACTTCACGTTTAAAATTTATATAACTAGGGTAGTGTACGTTAAAAGTTAAATAAAACAGTCCGATATTATTTTCATTGATAAAAGAGATATTTAAGCGTTTAAAATATCATACGGCTTCAGGGAGTTACTTAGCGTTCGACTGGATTCGATCTCTGACGAAGAAAATTTTCTATGTTACCAATATGTTTGTTCCATTAAAAAGAAAGGACCTATATATATAAACCTTATAACGACAAATATCGTAATGTTTATGATTTTATATAATAAAAGTATCGCGACCTAAGGAATTTACTTCAAATTACGCCTTTCAGGAATGATAAGCGACGGGCTGGAAACGCGAACGACGCATTACGCTCTAACCCCACCGTGTGTTACGCCGAAAATCGGCCTTCATGGCTCTAAAAAGCAGCTGTTCTAACGGCAGGCACAGAACGGACATTATACAAACTATTTTTCCTCCTCAATTCCTAATTCCTTAGGATCGACCTGATACCTAATATTTTTGGATTAAAAATTAAAAGCAGTTTCAACTGCAATCTTTGTCAAGTTCGTCAAGTCCATCGAGGCATGGCGCACCGTCCTAAAATTTAGAAAAAGTTTATTCTCATCCATAGGTTCTATAAAATTCTTTCGGTTACAGGCAAGGTTATCACTTAGTACCGCATTCCACGCAACATGAACTACCACTCGAAAGTAGAGAATTTTTAAGTCATCTGACGAATTATCTGGTTCGATCCATATTCAAGGAATTAGTTAATATTCGATCAACAAACATTAAATTACCTTTTTAGTTAATGAAGTTCACTAAACGCGCGAAACTCTTGATTATCAAGATTACCGTATCATATACCCATTTTTCAGAACGATACACGTCTCCGAGGCAGGACCCACCACAAAAAATACGAGACCTCAAATGTCGAGAAAAGTCCGCGCTGGACTGAAAGCAACACACTGTATTAAGCACGTCATACATGCATGACCACTCAGCTCGAGAGATGTAAGAATAGCGAGGATTCAGCGTCCATGGTTTAGCAGTTTCCAGCACGCCAGAAATCCGCAGAAGAAGATAGGATGCGAGCGGACATGACCGCTAATATTCCTCGAAGACTGTTGCGGCCGTGAGTCGAGATATAGAAATTTACGGCGAGAACTACCTTGGGTGAAATTTCTAATATCATCCACGCTTATCGTTGTTTTGCGGGAACACTGAGGCAGCTGAGAATGTATTGAATAAATATATTTATAGCTATTAAAATAACGCCAGGTGAAATCACGTGCGTTTTTCCGGATGTATAAATCCCGACGACTTTTAGACTTGGAGGGGTTAATACGATTAAATAGACATATAGGTCTGTTATAGATAGAGGAGAGGAAAGGGAGAGAGGAATTGATACAGAGAACATGTAAGGAGGAGTGGAAAATGGTGTTAGGTTTATGATCTAGTGCGAGCGTGAGTGTTTTCCGACACTATGAAAATTTTATATCTCAATATAAATCTCACTTTTTCTCTTTGACGCAGGCGTTCTCCAAGTATTTTATTTTTATTCGAAAAAAGTATTAAATATAAATGCGTTATGATTTACGAACGGAGGCGTAGCAGGAAAAAAAATGTACACGGAACGTAGAGAAAAGAAAGCGGCCGTGGAGTGGAGGAAAATGCCGCTCATTATCTCGCGGCGTCTCGCGGCGGTTATCAAATTCCTGATAAAAGAAATTCTAGAAGGAGGAATAAAAGTTTCGTCGTTGGAAAATCGGAAAAAGATAACGCCTTCTCATTTGAGTCGATATCTGCAAAAAGATGCCGAGCTCAAGACTTTTCTCGAGAGAATTTCCTAATCTATTTATTCTAAGCCGACTCTATCAATAAGAATATTTTTTTCGGGAGCAAAAATGAGCAATTTACTTTTATTTTTCATAAGATAGCGATCGCAACATAACGATATTATAATAACAATAAAATGCCTAGTGAGAATAAAGCTAAAAATACGGATTACTTTTTATTAGCGATTATTCTTTTTATATGTATTTTTTGCTCGACGATAATGATTTTTATCTATAAGAGTATTAAAAGTTTTTCGTTGAAGAAAAACGTTTTTCTAAATAAAATTTTAA
>JABUQX010003574.1:20000-54923 GCA_015478945.1 Trachelipus rathkii | reverse complement strand
AATTTCTTCTGCAACTATAATTAAAACTACAACTGCGAACCACGTTGGCGTGGCGCTGGTTTGGATAACCGGCTTAAAGTCATTCTGTAGCTACCCACGTGTTTACCCTCTGAAAGGGAATAAAGCACGTGAATAGGTAGTTTTTTTTTTTTTAGTAAGTTTATTTAAGCCTTTTTATTTGTGTGTGTGTGTGTGTGTGTGTGTATTTTTTATTAATCCTTTTAATTATTTGAAGAACTTGACCCTTTGTTTCAGAATTCGCAGGATCGAAAAAAGAATATTTTTAACAAAAGCAGCCACGTTTCCAAAAGAGAACCAAAGGCTCCTCCTCCAGGACAAACGAAAGACAAAACTCAAGATGCTGCTCTTCCAAATCACCTGCAGAAATTAGAAGCAAAAAAACTATCAACGAATAAGTTAAATGTAATTTTTTTTACAATTTTTTTTAATATAACCTTTGGTGTAAAATTAGAGGTCTACTTGATATCCACAAGGGAATAAATTTCACAGACCTTTGTCCAAAGGCCTAACAAGTCCTGGACACGGTTTTTAGAAGTTTGTAAAGGCAAAAGTAGAGGAAACTTAGATGAATAAAGTGTACTCAAAACTTAACAATAGAGTTCATGAAAGAATTAATAATAATGATAAATATTTGGTTTTGCATAGACTTGCATTTTTCATACTGTATTTCATATTTAGCTATATTTTAAGTACAAAAGTGAACAGTGTTTTTAACAATGTTATTTTTGTTTAATAATGTATATTTCTTTGACTTGTTATAAAGTTTATCATCTTTATTATCATCATCATCTGTCCCATGCTTCCCCAAAAATGGAAGTAGGGAGCTCAAACATGCATCAGAAATCTGAGGCATGCATGAGCATTTTTAGGGTACAAATAAGTGATAAGCGTGATTGTTACACAAATCGGTGTTCCACTACTTATTATTATTATTATTATTATTATTATTATTATTATTTATTATTATTATAATTATAATTATAATTATAATTATAATTATTATTATTATTATTATTATTATTATTATTATTATTATTAATTATTATTATAATATTTATATTATTATTATTATTATTATTATTATTATTATTATTATTATTATTATTATTATTATTATTATTATTTTATTATTATTATTATTATTTACCAGTTGGTTGCAAAAGACTTCTTTGGAAGAGTTATAACTTCAACAAAAAATGAAAAAACAAGTAAGTAATTGTCTTCTGTCTTTGCTTCTATTGAAAATCTGTTTATTCATAATCACAATTCCTTAAAATTTGTAACTATTTTAATTTATGTTCATCTCCCTAAAGTTATTTGTTAGAACCCCCCCTTTTTTTTAAAATAGTTAATACATCAATTAATTAGAAGTCTTTTTACTCTTATCTGTAATATTGTAAGCATTTCAGTTAAATTTATATTTGTAATGTATCATAAAAAATTTCAAATTAGAGAAAATGAATTAGGACCATCTCTGCAATCCAATCACTCTCGTCTTTTTATTATTAAAATGAAAATTAGGCATAATACATAAAACCTTATTAAAATGGAGTCTCATTAAATAAAAAAAAACATGTATTGCTTAAGGAATACGTGAAAGAAGCTGAAATTTAAATTAAAATAATACAATTATTACAAATATAATGTAAGATTATTACTACTTCTTCTTCCTTTTTTTCCCCAAGACTGGGGGTAAGGTGCGTGACAAGCATAGGAAAAGAAAAGTAGTAGAAGAATATGACACAAGTCGAAAAGAAAGCCCAGCCTTACCGCCCCCTCTATACCTATTAGTGAGAACTCGTCGCAGTCAGCAGAAATCCACCCTAGAGCTTCACGGGACCGCGACGGACCCTCACTATGGCATATCGTCAAGTGTAGGGTTCACCCCCTGGCATAAGTGGGCCACAACCATACCCCCTCACAAAACCCCGCCATTCACTCCTATTATGCACTTTTATTCTCGCCTCTGCCAAACTCGCATTTCTCTCCTTCAGACATTTGTTTACTAACTTAATCCACTTTTTCTTCGGTCTCCCAGCCGGTCGATTCCCAACACACTCACCACTATACATCCGCCTTAATCAAACCGACTGTCATTCTCCTTTCCACATGACCAACCAGTCTCTTAACGTACTTTCATTTATTCTCTCATTTACCCCTTTTTTCACACCACATAAGTCTAATACGTTCATTCCTCATTTTATAAATTCTTTTCACACCTAACACGTCCCTATTTAATTAATACTACTATATAAAATTATCTTAAATTTTAAATGTGAAGTTCATAATTTAGAGCATGTCTTTTTTTTCTTTCTTTCTCAAGTAAAAATATTAAGATGATCGGACATTTCAGTATATTTGATGTTAATATCCGGTCTATGTTTCTTATAAGAAGGAACAATGCTAGTCTAAGATCACAAAATTCATTCTTTTTATGCAAAATTTTAGAGTACTTCACCATTTCGTTGTTGTGTGATTTTGTATGATCTACCACCATATGGTGGTTGTCTTACTTGTTCCGTACTTGTGTTACAACTTACAACAAACGCTGTCGAAGTGTATTCGTCGTAAAACCAATGTAAGTGGTGTTACATACACTTATATTGCAAGAGAATTGCTACACGACATTGGTACACTCAAAAAGTGAGTGTACCAACGTCGTGTACCAATTCTCTTGCAATGAATAAGGATGTAACGCCACTTACATTGGTTATACGACAAATACACTTTGACAGCGTATGCTGCAACACAAGTACAGGCCGTGTAAGATACGCCATATGCAGGTAGATCATCCAAATCACACAACAACGAAATAGTGCATTACTTTAAGATTTTGCACAAATAGAATGAATTTTGTGATCTTAGACTAGCAGAGTCCCTTATAAGAAAACATAGACCGGATATTAAAATCTAATATAACGAAATATTCGATCATCTTAATAGATTTGCTTGAGAAGAAGAAAAAAAAAGACTTAGTCAAAGGCTTAAATCATGTTCGTTTTCGAATATTCTAAATAGTACTATTAACTTACTCATTATATTTGTAATAATTGTATTATTTTAATTTTAGCTTCGTTGTTAAAATAAAGTCATATCCTTGAAAATGTCCAACGTGAGTGAACGAGAGCTCGGATTGCTACAAAATATGACAATTTTGTTTTATTCAAGAATTGTCCTGAAAAAGTTAACGAAAATGTTAGAAGGCTTGTTAGGACCAGAAAATATCTTGCAAAATTATGTATTATTATTATTATTATTTATAGAGTACTTCGTTGATACTGAACAAATCTGGGGCAAATGAAGGAAGCAATTGTTAGTAGTGCAAAGGAAGTATGTGGATGTGCTAAAGTAGAAGTAAGAATGTTATAACAGTGAATGGTGGAAGAAGAGTGATTGAAAGCGGGTAAGGTAAGAAAAGAAGCGTGGTGAATTACTAAAAGCAAACTTTGAAGATTAGAGAGAATTTCTTTCAGTTTTAAAGATGAATAAGGAAAGTCTAAAAGGTGCATACGTAGAGAAAACAAGAGGTAAATGACAGTTTGCAAGGAGGATGAATGGGTACTTGAAGTTAATTAGGGAAAAGCTCTTCTGGAAGAAGGCGCGAAAGGTTAAAGAATGAGAATAAGGGAATCCTGCTTAGAATAATGAATAGGATGGTGCTTTTGTTAACTGAATGAGTAGGTGTGAGAGGAGTGTGGGAAAGAACACTTCGAAGAATCTGCACAATATTAACATACTTTAGAGGTGATAGTAGATGTGTGGGTTTGATTGAAGGAAGGAATAGGTATTTTGGGATGAGGTTATTAATAGGATAATGGGTAGAGTGAAAAGTTGAAAAGAGATGGTAGAATCTGCATGGTTAGATGAAATTGACTGTGAAATGATCAGAGGCGGAGGCGAAGATGTGATTGATTGGATTTGGAAGTTGTTAATAAAGCGTTATAGAGGGTTATAGTTCCAAAGATTGGAGGAGAGCGAATAGTACCCTTATATAAGGGAAGGGAGAAAAGGGGAACTGTAGAAATTATAAGAATATTACTTTACTGAGTGTTGTAGGAAGGTATATGCTGGTGGATTTTGGTCGTAAGAGTGCGTCGATTGACTGAAGGACGATTGGTGAAGAAACAAGCTGTGTTTAGGAGTGGTAGAGGAGTTGTGGATCAAATCTTTACATTGAAACAAATGATTGAGAAAAATGAGGAGAAGAAGAATAAATTGTATTTAGGTTTGATGAATTTGCAACAGGCGTATGATAGAGTGAATAGGGAAGCGTTATGGCGGGTTGTTAGTGATATATGGGTGTTGTTGGTAGGCTTTTGAATGGAATCAAAAGTTATGTATGACGATATGTGAAGCTGTGTTGTTTAGAATAAAATGGTGTCAATGCGTGATATGTTTAGGATTAAATAGCGAGTAAGACAGGGTGTGTGTTATGTCCCTATGGTTATTTAATTTGTAGTATATGGATGGGGTTTATGAAAGAATTTGAGTGGATTGCAGGAAATGTGTTAGAATGTGAGAATTGAGTTGAGTGGAGTGCCCACCTATTATATGCGGTGATTTGGTTTCTTGTGTGGCGAATCTGAGAGGTTGAGAGGATGTAGAGACATGGCAGTGTAAAAGGAGGGGCTGAAAAGTAAACGTGGATAAAGTAAGGTTTGTTGTGAGTGAGGACACTCCCAGTGTGATGTGAATTATGTTAGATGGTGAGCACTAGGAACAAGTGTCTGAGTATTAAATATTTAGGGTATCGTGTGTTGGAGAGAAGCGGAACGGGACGACTGCAGGAGTGTAGTAGGAAAGGTTCGTGAATGGCAGGAAGTGGCTGGGTGACATTAAATCGTTGGTGAATGCAAAGGACTACGTCTTGAGTGTGCTAGGTCTTACATGAGGTAGTGTTGTTACCGGTGTATTATGTAGTGAGACTATTGGTCTGAATAAGAAGTAGAGATTTAAATATAAAACAGAGGCGAGAGAATAAAGGTGCATGATAGCAGAGAATGCGGGGTTTGTATGGGGGCCATGTTGTGGCCCAGGCTGGGCAGGGGATGAACCCTTACATGACGACATAGCCATAGTGAGGGTCCGTCGCGTCCCATGATGCTTTAGGGTGGATTTCTGTCTGTGACAGCCTCACTAAAATTGATGCGTTACAGAGGGCGGCGCGTTAAGTGGCTTTCTTTTCGACGTTTGTCATGTTCTCCTATGCGCTTTTCTTGTTTCGATGCTTGACAGCACCTTACCTCCCAATCTGGGCAAAGGGGAAGGCTGAAGAAAGAAATGAAAGAAAAGATTTAAAGTCAATGTATTCAGATGGACCAATCTTAGGGGCGTGTTGTGTGAGAAGAATTGATAAGAGAGGAATGAACGTATAGAGAGTGGGTGTTTTGTGAAGAAAGGGGGGTAAATGAGAGAATAATGAAAGTATTTGAAGATTTTTATGAGTGAAAAGATGAATGATAGTCGTTGGTTAAGACGGATGGTTAAGTGGTGAGGTGTTGGAAGCCGAGCGGCCTGGGAGAGACCGAAAGAGAGAAGTGGACTTGAGTGGTGAACGAATGTACGATAGGAGAGGAAATGCTTGAGTTTGGCAGGAGGCTCGAGAATAAAGGTGCAGTGCATAGGAGGAATGGCGGGTTGTATGGGCGATGCGTTGTGGCCCCACGCTGGCCAGGCAGAACCCTTACATGGGGGGGGGAAACGAGTTACCATAGTGAGGGTCGCGTCGTGTCCCATGAATGCTCTAGGGTGGATTTTCATGTCTGTGACGAGCTCTCACTAATTAATGGACAGAGGGGGCGTAAGGCTGCTTTCTTTTCGACGTTTGTCATGTTCTCCTAGTGCTTTTCTTTTCGATGCTTGTACAGCACCTTACCCCAGTCTTGGGCAAAGGAGTGAAGAAGAAAGAAAGAATTATTATTATTATTATTATATATTATTATTATTATTATTATTATGATTATTATATATTATTATTGATTATTATATTATTATTATTTACAGATGAAAAAAATAATCTTCTTGAGCAGCTGTATATGCGTTTAATTTAAAGAAGCTAAGTAATGCTGGTGAGGAAGACCGTTAAGTCAAGAATCTTTTAGCAAATTACGCGCTTTTTATTTGTGATGAGTTGTATTTACCGAGTAAATTAGATAATTTGACAAGATAGAATAATATTTATGTATATAATATTTCATGAGTTTTTAAATCCTTTCGTGGGCAGTTTGTCTAAAATATTTTCAATATAAAGAAAGTTATGTATACCAGAAGTTTCTTGAAAATATATTTTAGGCATATATTGAAGTCAATAAAGCTATTTTGTTAAACAGGAAAAGCTTACAAGCAAATTAAGAGTCGAACCAACTGCAAATTGTGGTATGTCAAACCTTACGAGTTCCTAACGTGTTTTGTATGTCCTAAATGACTTAACAAGAGGTCATATTTGAAAATTAGATAATAGTATTTATTGCTTATGCAGAAACTAATAAGGGAAAGCAATTTAAAACCTTAATAGTAGTGCAGTAGAGACAGTGCTAGAGGTGAACTAATTGCAACAAAAATGATTTCTTTTGTAAATGGTATGTAATACGCTCCTTATCAACAACATAATAAAAATATACATCCATACTGCCGTGCAAATGCGTTTTATTGGCCGTCATCTTCAAAAAGCATGAAAAATTTTTAAAAATCAAAACAAATTTGGTATCAAATTACAAGAAATTTCATGCTGAAAAAAAATATATTAGTTTTAAAAATAAAAGGAATTAACAAAATGGTGGTCGAGAAACTGAAAGGTTTATTAGTGTTGAAATACATCTCTTTACTAATCTAAGCGGGTTTTTATAATATGAAATCATGTATATTTCATGAATATCAAATCTCATCTTGACCTAAATCAAAACTGTCTATTGTATTTGTACTGTCCTTTTCACAACAGTTTTTACAAACTACAGAACATGGAAGTCCATATCGGCGACATTCACATTTCATGGTGTTACATAGTTCTTCAACTGTAGTTTAGCAGGCATTTTTAATCATATTTGCTATCTAATGTGTTTGGCAATGATTCATTAGTTTTTCTCATTACCTGGGTAATATGGTCTAATGAAGTTGGTAGAGTGGATAACTCGTAATTGAAAAACTCCCTTGCATCTTAAGCGTTTTTATCCAAGGAGATACAACCAAGCATCTTCTGTGTTAAAAGATGTGAATCTACATGATAAGTTTCACCAGCAATAACAATTCCTTTTTTCAACACTTTCATGGGTACTGCCTGGTCTGATTTCAAGAAAGTTTCAGCTTTAAGAAGTTTGCCAGTAAGTTTATCTTGAATATTTCTTCCAATGATGTCGGCATTCCGTTAAAAAAGATTCCATAAGTCACTTTAAGAAGCAGTAAATGGATTGGGGTATATAAAAAATTGCATTACCTTTTTCATATCTTCGAAATCTCTGGCCATCCTTGCATCAGTTAAATCAGTATGTTGTACACTACCAATACGTGAAACACTGGTCAGCAAACTCATTGCACATGTTACTTCACTGCATCTAGAATGGCTAAAAATCCAAGTTGCATATTGACTTTCAGTAATTCCTCCTCCATGAGTTATACCAGAACGACTTTTGGTGCATTTCATGAACGTTTGCTCAATGTACATATCGGTCCAAACACCAGACCACTTCCTGTCCTTTCTTCATACAGTAAAGTGGCATATATTCAGCATTTTGTATAGTTCTGGATTCGTTGTTTTTAGTTCCCGCATATGTTGAAGGTATATTCTTGCTCATTTAGCATAATTATTATGACCGGAACTCGCAAAAAAAAAGGTAGCATTTACTAAACCGCCTGTAAGTGCATCTAAAAATTTCCTGATCGCTCAGCCGAAATAAATGTTATTACAATATCCACCATGTTCAGATACAACAGCCAGAGTTTGTGTATTTTTCAAGATTAGGATCATCATTTGTCTCCACTTCCGGTAATGCATTCACTTTCTGATGCAATCTCGCTCAAATCTGAATCTGTAATAACTTCAACTGGTAGGCTACACTTCAAAACATCTGCTACAATTAATGCAGTGAGAGCTGAAGAAATTAGAAAGGATGCCTCGAATGAGCACGTTGAATGTGCTTTACCTTTTAACATGTGGGGTACTGAATTTTCAGCATACACTGTCTGCAAAGCTGCTTCTATGCCCAATCCAGCCATCAGGCCTCCAATAGCTCCAAGAAAGGACATTAGTGTCCACCAAGCCGGATTACCACATTATCGAATTCTCCTTTGTGATCAGCGCACATAACTTTCGTATCCTTTATCCACGAAAGCAGCTGCATCAAAGGTTACAATTAAGTTTTCACATTCAATCTTTTTTCTTCCTTACTTATGAACATAATTGTGGTGTATACACAGCCGTAGGAACTTGGATTCAATTCAATCATTGGTAGAAACGGTTACTGTTACATCACTTTGTTCGCCTTCTACAGTAGTTTGAATGTATCCTAACCATCCTGGTTGAGGTGTTTTAAATAACTTACTGGTACTCCAAAGAACAGCGAGATTACTTTTAATTGGTTCATAGAATAAACTTTGAAATTTCAGTTTATTCATGGCTCTTGAGCTAGAGTATTGAATGCAGTGGAGGGGTATTTTTGCTTTCTTTATAATGTCATGTGCTGGAGGGCTGGATTCGAGTCGTATTATTTTGTCTGTGAACAATAAAGAGGTGTTAGAAAATGCTCCTGATGCACACATTATAACTCATCCCATGAAAGGTGTTATGGCCATCTATTACTACTACATTATGGTCGACATTGTCGGCGATCCATTGAGAGAAGTGGCCTGGTGGTACAACGCTTTGGTTACTTTCATCCATCACAGAAGACTGTGCGTATTTCTGCACTTCATCATAAGACACACTGAATCCAAGGCTGCAAAATTCATCAATTAGGAAACGAGACCCAAAAACTCTGTGAATCTGTCTGTATTCCTACAGCAAGAGGTATTGGACATATCAGAGAACGAGGCCTACAAGCTTGCATTACAGCCTGACCTATCGAAACCTGCTTCAGATCATTGCGTTTGCCACCGATTAGGATATCCAAAAACGTTAGTAAAACAAGGGGTAAATATGTCTTGTTTTCTTCAACGGATACAATAGCTGATGCACTAGGATAAAAGTCTTTAATTTTGCACAATAAATTTATTTCAGTTCTGATCATTTTTGCTGTAGACTCGATAAATCTAAATTTTTCTTCATCAGGGTCATCAAGTCTATTTTTTTTGTTTGTGATAGTCCAAGATTATGTTTGATACAGTTTTTCCAAACGTTATCATGTTACATTTCCCATATGTGCCTGATATTATGATGTCACCAAACCAGTCTTGCAATTTTTTCTTCAAATGTGTAGAAGTGCAAGGCTCACTTCCCTCTGGTAAAAAACTACTCATTTTTTCCACTAAGTCACTGAAAGATATTGGCTCTTGACAGTTTTCTTGTAACCACTCGCATGTTTTTACCAAAACATCAGAACTATCAGTGTCAACCGGACGGCCTACTGATGTTGGCAATACTACACTGCCTTCAGGAGTATACTTCACAGGAATGGGTTTGCCGCTCCTAAAATTGACACTGCACACACTTGGTGATATCGAGCTTCTGCAGCAGGTAAATCTATGACTGAAAGCATCCTCGCGTGTACATTTGCTGCCCATAAATCACTTCTGGTACTGCGTACTTTCAAAATTGTCTCGCGAAACTGGAAAGTACGCACAGGAATGACTAACAATTTTTTACGCTTGTCATAATCCATAATAATCTACCTTCAAAACCAACAGTTCTCTTTGAAATTGAATGATCCAACACTTCCTCGTAGCGCGCCTCTAGCTGGTCGAAGGAATATCAACTTGCGATGTTTTCAGTTTTATATAACTTTTAATTTTGATAGGATTGACGTATACACGTCGACATTCTGTATGTACTTTAACAGCACCAGTAGGCATGGGATTGAAAAGTTCATGAATTTTATCATCTCTTTGTTTGCTCGCGTTGATAATTCCCGTCAAGCATTTTTCTGTTAATGTGACATAGGGAGTATCGTCACAAAGCACATTGAAACATAAAAAGCAAGTTTCTTCTATTTTTCTTATGATTATTTCTTCACTCAAAACAAAGATTACCAACCTGAAACAGAAAATAAAGGAAATCAAAATTAGTCTCGCAGCATCAGTTAAAGGTGTAATGTAATGCTTAGCATTATTTTTAAACAGTTTAAGGTTTATAACTAATATATATGTTTAGTGTAATTTTTTTTTATTCATTTTTCCCCCTACTTAATCTTGGTAAACATTTTACTTTTAAAAACCAATATCATATTTTTTCAGCATGAAATTTCCTGTAATTTGATATCACATTTGATTTTTTATGTATTTTTAAAAAAATTTCATGTTTTTTCGAGATGGCGACAAAAAACGCATTTTGTTTGACAGTACGAATGTATATTTTTAGTATGTTGATTAGGAACGTATTACATACCATTTACAACAGGAATCATTTTTGTTGCAATTAGTTCCACCTTTAACACTATTTCTACTGCACTATAAGAGATCCATTAAAATTGAAGAATTTCTTAAAACAAAATTTTTTCAGCTTTTTTCAGAAAAAAAATTTCCAAAACAAACAAATCAATCTTTTTTTTCCACTTTGGATATTGTTTAGGAGAGGGATAAACCTATTTTTCCACTTAGAACACATCTTTGTAATAAAATTTTATATATATGGCAGTTGGCATTCATTGGCACCAGAAAATAAAGCAAATTGTTAGAAAAACTTCCAAAAATGAAGTTTTAAAACTTTAACAGGTGAACTGATCAAGAATGGAAGTGAGATTGTGATCAACTTAATTTGTAAATTGTGTAACAAAGCGTTGTGGAGGGTGTAGTCCCGAAGGATTGAAGGAGAGCAGTGATATAGTACCTTTTTATAAGGGGAACTATAGAGACTATAGGGGAATTAGTTTATTGAGTTTCCAGTATGCTAGTATTTTGGTTGAAGGAGTGCGTCAAATGACTCAGAGGCTGATTGTCTAAGAACAAGGTGCATTTAGAAGTGGTAGAGAATATGTAAACCAAAATTTTAAATTGAAGCAAATAAGAGAGAAAACCAAACTGGAAAAAGGTTTTATGGATTTGCAATAGGCATACGATAGTATTAATAGGGAAGTTCAATGGCATATGTTAGCGATATATGGTGTTGGTGGTAGGCCTTCGAATGGAATCAAAAGTAAGTATGTCAATAGTGAAACGTGCGTAACAATAAATGGAGTGGAGAGTTAATGATTATTTATTATTAATATAGTAGGGTGAGACTGGGATGTGATATGTCTCCATGGTTATTTAATTTGTATATGGATGCTGTGATGAAAGAATTAAAGGTAGGGCTGGCAGGGGAAGGTGCCCTACTTATTGTACGCAGTTGATTTTTTTGGTGCGTGTGGCTAACCTGTAGAAAGTTTGAGAGGATTGGTAGAGGGGTTTGATAGTAAATGTAGATAAGAGCAGGGCTGCCACTAATTAAATTAAACTTATTTTTTTTTACCTGATTTTTTATTTAAAAAAAATTACTTTTTGATTTTTAGATTTTGTGTTTGTTTGTTTGTTTGTTTGTTTTAAAAATGATGATGATGGCATTTAGATTTAAGTGATTTAATTAACTTCAATAGAAATAAGAAAATAAATAAAATTCTAAATATATTTTGAAATTATTCAGTAGTTCAGATATAGATAGGAATACTGTCGGGCAATTTTCTGATATGCCCTTTTAGAACTGAAAATAATTTCATATACTATTTATGACGTTTTCGAGCATAAAGTAATCCAGCAATATTTTAAAAACAAATATTTGTCATTTTCCTTAAAAAAAATTTTACCACGATAAATATTAAAAATATAGACTTTAAAAATAAATTTTGCTAAAGTAGTTTAAATATTTTTTTGTTGTTTGGCGGGAAATTTTGACGGGAAATGTACATTGCACACACATACAAGGTGGTCCGAAAATTATAACATTGGATTGAACTATTATTAATTCATTGCATAGTAATAATTTTTTTTAAATTTTCACTAAAATATTGACACGGCAACAAACTTTTTAGCTTAATGTTTATCTTTGTTACCCTTTATTGTATCCTAATTCCAAGGTCCTAAAACTTATGGGATTTTGCCATGTAGAGCCAGGGGTAAAATTGAAGCCAAATGGCTTAATGGTTTATTATTTGCTTTTTTATAACTTGTTTCTTTAGTGTAGACTATAGATTAGTAAAAAATAAATTTCGAATTTATAGAGTAAATTATTAAAATATGATTGCTTTGTTGACTAATGTAAACATTTAACTTGGCCTACCAGTAATTCAATAGTTCTGAGTGTTCAATTTTTTTCCTTTATTGAAAATGATTTGAAACTATATAGATGAAATATAATGATGAGCCTAAAAAAATGCCGATAGTTCTTTAGAATAAGGTCCCGGTAACCGATTTTCAAAAATGTTTCCAACACTGAAAATGCTTTAAAATGAAAAATATACTCACCAGAATTAATTTATTTCATTTAACTGGTACAGGAAGAGATTTAAGAGTTTTACCTTTTAAGTTTTAACTTCATAAGCCATTATCCCTTTTATATATATTATTTTTTTTATAT
The DNA here is from genome assembly GCA_015478945.1 of Trachelipus rathkii. Classification (NCBI taxonomy): domain Eukaryota; kingdom Metazoa; phylum Arthropoda; class Malacostraca; order Isopoda; family Trachelipodidae; genus Trachelipus; species Trachelipus rathkii. The sequence goes on along the minus strand of JABUQX010003574.1, from coordinate 42,208 downwards.
ATATATAATATATAATATTATATATATATATATATATATATATATATATATATATATATATATATATATATATATATATATATATATGTATATTATATATATATATATATATATATGACCTATATATATATAAAATATATATATATATATATATAATATATATATATAAATATATATATAATATATATATATAGTATATATTATATATATATATATATATATATATTATATTATTATATAATATATATATATATATATTATATATATTATATAATATATTATATATATATATATATAATATATATATATATTAATATATATAAATATATATGTATAATATATAGATATATATATATATATATATAATATATATCATATATATATATTATATATATATATATATATATAATATATACATATATATATATATAAAACTTAATTAACTAAATTATATTTATTAAACTTATTAATTGAGTTAAAATTAGAATTAATTACTAATTTGAAGAAGAAAAAATGGGTGCCTAAAATCAAACTTTTTTTTAAAAAATATCAAAAAAATTGATTTATATATATTTAAAAAAAAAACTTCCCTAACCCTGGATAAGAGTATTGGTGATGGGCGAGGGAGAGGTCCATAGTGTGAAAATCATGTTGAGATGTGTGCATACTTGGTAGGAAGGTGACTGGTTGCAATTAAATCTTTGGTGAATGGAAAGAACTAAGTCTCGAGTGTGCTGGGGTTCTACATGAAGGTATGGTTTTACTGATGTTAATGTATGGTAGCAAAATCATGGTGTGAAATAACGTATAGATCTAAGGTGAAGTCTGTTCAGATGGATAATCTTAAAAGAGAGAGAGAGAGAGAGAGAGAGAAGAGAGAGGAGAGAGAGAGAGAGAGAGAGGAGAGAGAGACGAGAGGAGAGAGTGAGAGAGGAGATATGAGATAAAAAAAGAGAAAACAGAGAAAGAGAGAGACAGAGAGAGAGAGAGAGAGAGAGAAGGAGGGAGAGAGAGAGAGAGAAGAGAGAGAGAGAGAGACAGAGGAGATGAAGAAGAGAGAGAGAGAGAGACCGGAGAGAGAGAGAGAGAGAGAGAGATTAGGGGCGTGTTAGCTGTGAGAAGAATTGTTAAGTTGATGAATGAGCGTGTTAGTGAGTTGTGTGGTGTGAAGAAAATGGTAAATGAGAGAATTAATGAGTGTATTAAGATGGTTTAGAAAGGAATGGTGATGGTCGATTGGTTAAGCCGCTTAAGCGGATGTAAAGGGAGGTGAGTGTGTGGGAGACCTAAGAAAAAGTGGATTGAGTCAGTAAACGAATGTTTGAAGGAAAGGAATGTGAATTTGGTTCAAGCTAGAAGAATGTCTTATAATAAAAGGAGTGAATGGACGGGTTTTGTGAGGGGTGTGGGACTGGCCCAGGTGTTGAGCCCCAAAATTGACGGTGTTGTGAAGCCCTAGTGTGGATTTTTGGCTGCGACGGGCTCGCACCTCAGGGTATGGCTTTCCTTTCGACTTAGGTCATGTTCTACTTAACTATTATGTTTCCTATGTATGTTGGCGCACCAATCAGAAATCCCAAGAAAAATGGTACTTGGCAAGATTTTTGCTTTATTACCTATAGATCGAATGAAAATTAATGAAATTATCTCCAAATTTTACTTTCGCAAATTTCTCTAAAATTTCTTTCCGAAATCAAAACCTTCCCGAAGGACAAACTTACCTTAGCACATTTTTCGTTGGCACCATGAGGTAACCATTTAATGATTGTTTTGCATTTTTAGTCATAACCAATACTATAATTATCCATAGCATGTATTATGACAGTAATTATCCCACTGTAATAAATAAGAATATATATTTTCTTTTTTTACTTTTGTAAGGCTGCATATCTGCATATTTCATGGAGTTACTTGTGGAAGAGTTCTTTAATGTGAGTAAATTTGAAACTGTAATATATTTGTCTACCAGAGATATTGGGTCCTAAATTTTGCATTTTTTTTTTTAAAGTAATTTTTGAACACCCTGTAAAAAAAATGCGAAAAAACGGCTAAAGTTAAAATTTTAGATTAAATCATTGTAAAGGCTGCAACTTCACAAAATTTCAAACTTTATATAAATAGCTTCCCCCTAAAAATCGTCCAATAAATGATATATTCCGAGATTTTGATATAACACTTTTACATTAAAATTAATGCTGAAGAATTACCAAAGCTGAGATAATAAAGTAGTAGCAAACTCCTATTAATGTCAAAAATAAGTCCTACCCAAAGGTACAAACAACGGAAACCCTGTTAAAACCGGTGAATAAAGAAAAAACAATTATGGTTTTGAACTGTCAACATATAAGGTTAACAGTATACAAAATATAAATGGTTTTGAAAATGTGCCGGCAATTTCTTTTGTTTTTGGACAACTTCAAATGGATTGTCCCTTATGACAGTTATTCTTATCCAAAGAGTTTGCGATTTTATGTTATGACAGAATTTTATAAAATATTTATATAGACTGAAATGTAGCTTAGACTGTTTCGTTATTCTTTTAGAATAAAATAAAAATTTCTTAAAGTCAAATAAGCTCCTTAAATGGTCTTTTAAGGTATCTTACATCCTTTTGTCTACAACTGGTAATATCTTCATTTAATTGTTCCCCTTTGACCTGTCGTTCTAGTAAGTAATAATAATAATAATTATTATTATTATTATTATTATTATTATTATTATTATTATTATTATTATTATTATTATTATTATTATTATTATTATTATTATTATTATTATTATTATTATTATTATTATTATTATTATTATTATTATTATTATTATTATTATTATTATTATTATTATTATTAGGGTAACCTTTTTTCTGCTAAGCCGATTTTAAATTACAAATTTGGAAATGATTGAAAGTTCTTTCCATCAATTTCCGACCAGAAATAGTTTTCGAAAAAAAAAAAACATTGTTTTGGGTGCTGTCTTTTGGGAAAAAAAAAAAAAAGTTTAAAAAAACTATAGAAAAAAAGGGTAGCATCTATAAGTATTGGTAGCTTTTAGGTTCATTTTTCCGCTCTTATAATTTCCCACCATATAACCTGTTATAAACTAGATACGTAACTTTTCTCTCCAGAAAAGAATGTTCACCCTTCACTTCATCAGGCCCTTTAGGCCTTCCGGTACCTCTCCGCACTGGTTCATGGATCCATCACACACTCCTTTCCCGTGGATGAAGGGACAGTTGAAAAACCGGCCAGGCTGCCCACTCTAGGCCGCAGCGTTTCTCAACCTTTTAAGCCTCGCGACCCCCAAAAGCCAAAAGGCATAAAGTTAGTAACCTCGCGACCCTAATTACCCATATATATATAGGTTCTATATATGTATAAAATCTTATATATATATACTATAACATATATATATATTATATATATATATATATTATATATATATATATATATATATATTATATAATATATTATATATATATATTATATATATATTGTTAAAAAGCCCTTGATTGCCTAAAACAACATTAAGAGTAAAGTTTTTAATTACATAAGCACTAATCACAATTATAAAAAATCACTGGAAACATATAAATAAGTAAATAAATAAATAATTGTTTTAATTTTCGAGCTTTCGTTCCCGAGGAAATAGGAACCTTGTCAAGAATATACGATGGTGGTAAAGGAATCAAAACTTTTGCGAGGAGCCTGATGATGATTATTTTTTTAGTTGGTTATTAGGGAGTGGAAGAAAGAGGAAGTATTCAGTGCGGCGTTCAATATGGTGTCAAAATTTGTATCTCCGGGAATGCGATTGAAGTTTGGGATGTTTTTTATGCAATATGATTCAGCTATTTTTCTGTATTTATGGTTTTTGATGTGTGCTATTGCTGACATTTGTGAAATGTTTATATGGTGGTTTTGTGTGGACCGGTGTAATGTTAGGGGGGAGTTTTGGTTGCCGGTATTGAGGTCATGTTTGTGTTCGTCTTTACGTCTTGTAAGATTGATGGTTTCTCCTATATAAACCGAGTCGCAGTTGCTACAGGGTATCTTGTACACGACTTGTTGAGAGGGAGTGTGGGGTTTGGGGGGGCGCAGGATTTTTTTGAGTGGGAGATTATTAGAAGGGACCAGAGTAATGTTAGGGAGGAGTTTTTTTATTTTTGTGGTTGGGATGTGAGGAATGGGTAAAAAGGTCGTGGTGGGGGTTTGTTTGGGGGTATTATTATAAAACTTGAGTTTAGCTTTTTTATAGGCAAGATGGAGTATGTGTTTGGGGTATAACAGTTTGGTGAACGTGGTACGAAGAAAATTGAGTTCAATGTTCAAAAAGGGGGGGGGGAGCAGATTTTTAAGGCTCTTAAGTATAAAGAAGAGAGTGTAGCTATTTTGGTGTGTTTAGAGTGGGCGGAAAACCAGTGAATGTAACAAACCCCCACCACGACCTTTTTACCCAAATCGCTGAAGTGTAAAGGTTGTGAGCAACATTTGTATGTATGAGGGTATCTAGGAAAGGGAAGTGTGTTGTTTTGGGGGATTTCTATAGTAAATCTGAATAGCAGGGGTGTATATTGATTGAATAGTGGTTAAGGATATGAGTGGGTCTTTTTTCTTTGGGGAATGGTGGCAAATATTCGTCAACGATTCTCAGCCATGTTTGTTGATGGAGGAGGGGTCGGGGAAGGGTGTGGAAATGTTCCTAAATAGTTCATAACTAAATGTTATTAAAGTGGGGGATAAAGGGACTTTTAGAACATTTCCCACATCTCCCACCCCTCCTCCACAACTCACATGGCTGAGATATGTTGACGACATATTTGCAGCCATCCCCAAAGAAAAAGACACTTCATATCCTTAACACTATCAATAATATACACCCTGCTATTCAATTTCTTAGAAATCCGCCAAAACAAACACTCCTTTCTATACCTCATACATCAAATGTTGGCTCATAACCTACCTTAAGCGTTTATCAGAAAACCATTAAATTAAATAGTTTTTATTTTTCATAAACACACCAAAATAGCTACACTCTCTTCTTTATACTTAAGAGCCTTAAAAATCTGCTCCCCCCCCTTTTTGAACATTGAACTCAATTTTCTTCGTACCACGTTCACCAAACTGTTATACCCCAAACACATACTCCATCTTGCCTATAAAAAAGCTAAACTCAAGTTTTATAATAATACCCCCAAACAAACCCCCACCACGACCTTTTTACCCATTCCTCACATCCCAACCACAAAAATAAAAAAACTCCTCCCTAACATTACTCTGGTCCCTTCTAATAATCTCCCACTCAAAAAAATCCTGCGCCCCCCCAAACCCCACACTCCCTCTCAACAAGTCGTGTACAAGATACCCTGTAGCAACTGCGACTCGGTTTATATAGGAGAAACCATCAATCTTACAAGACGTAAAGACGAACACAAACATGACCTCAATACCGGCAACCAAAACTCCCCCCTAACATTACACCGGTCCACACAAAACCACCATATAAACATTTCACAAATGTCAGCAATAGCACACATCAAAAACCATAAATACAGAAAAATAGCTGAATCATATTGCATAAAAAACATCCCAAACTTCAATCGCATTCCCGGAGATACAAATTTTGACACCATATTGAACGCCGCACTGAATACCTCCTCTTTCTTCCACTCCCTAATAACCAACTAAAAAATAATCATCATCAGGCTCCTCGCAAAAGTTTTGATTCCTTTACCACCATCGTATATTCTTGACAAGGTTCCTATTTCCTCGGGAACGAAAGCTTGAAAATTAAAACAATTATTTATTTATTTACTTATTTATATGTTTCCAGTGATTTTTTATAATTGTGATTAGTGCTTATGTAATTAAAACTTTACTCTTAATGTTGTTTTAGCAATCAAGGGCTTTTTAACAATAAATATAACAAGGCGTTAACAGCTTTATTTTTAAATATATAATATAAATATTATATATATATATATATATATATATATTATATATCTATATAATATATATATTAATATATATATTATATATATAGTATATATACAAAAAAATGCAAATATATGTAATATAAAATCAAGTATTATGTAATAATATTTACAAGATTTAATATTTATTTTTTAATTTTATTAATATATAATGCTTAAATAAAGATTCTTTTTGATTGCATTAAAGTAATATTTTTTTTAACTTTTATTACTTTTTAATGAAAAAACTGTGTAACATTTGATTATAATTCCTAATAAAGTGTTTTTTCGTATCATTAATATTTTACTTTTTTGTGTACCCACCGGACCGTATAATCCGCTCGCGCCCCTTTATATATAATATTTAATATATTATATATATATTATATATATATATATATATATATATATATTATTAATATATATATATATATTATATATATTAATATAATATATATATATATATATATATAGGCCTATATATACTATATATATATTATATATATATTTTACATATTGAAACATAGCCAAAAGAAATATATATATATATATATATATATATATATATATATATATATATATAAACTTTGATATCGCATCAGCTTTGTGTGGCGCACGGAAGGAGACCAGATGCGGAACTCCGAGGCTTCCTCCGAAGCCCATTCTAAAGGTGGGATTTGAGGAGTTACGATAGGTGCTGGTCTGAAACCTGTTGTTTTGAACAAGATAACCCTTCCTTTAAAATTGCCTTTCCTGTCCCTCCAGCCAAATGTTTTTATTTATCATAAGTTTTATTTGACAAATCTTTATCTATTGCGTTGTCAAAGAGAAAGCAGAAGTTTTTTGGAAACAATACGCTCATTCAGCTTAATTGCGCCTAAAAAGAGGAACCTCCCTCTCAACCCTTTAACTGCCATCATATTGCTTTGACCTCTATTCTTTCTAAAGTTTTTGTGTCTATCCTTGACAGGAAGGTATGAAAACATTTTTGATCTTCCTATTCGAGTATTATCTCTGATAGTCAGTATGAGTTCTGAGAGGAATGTCGACTGATGAACTTTCTTTGACATGTGGAACTCTGATATCCGGCTTTTTAATGAATATTTTACTGTGGTGCTAGGTTTATCGAATGCTTTCAATAAAGTCTAGCCTAGCATAAAGCTTTGGTTTCTAAACTTCTTTATGTCGCCTTCTTGACCCTTTAGACAAAAATCATATTATTTCTTTACGATTTTATCCATTTTTTAATGTTTTTATTAAGTTCCACATTCTATTGTTTGTGTTTTGTAGGATATTAGATTGGTTGGTCTTCAGGTCACTCCTTCTTCTTCTTCTGAAAATTATTTGATGTGTGTGTTTTGGTTAGGTTTGTAATTTATACGTTTAAATTTTTGATTTTTGATTTAATTTGTTGAATTTGCTGTGCTGATTTTTTGAGTAGATTTCGTTGTTTGATCAAGTTTGAGATTTCAGGTGTAAAGGTGAGGTTATATTTTTTGAGGTATCCCCGACGTTTATATATATATATATATATATATATATATATATATATATATATATATATATATATATATATATATATATATATATATATATATATATATATATATATATATATACTGTGTATATATATATATATATATATATATATATATATATATATATATATAGCAGAGAATACATGTGTAGAGTATATATATATATATATATATAAGAAAGATATATATATATATATATATATATATATATATATATATATATATATATATATATATATATATACTGTGTATATGTATATATATATATATATATGTATATATATACTAATATATATATATATATATATATGTCGTGTATATATATATATAGTATATATATTATAGTATATATATATATATATATATATATATATATATATATATATATATATATATATATATATACCGTGTATATATATATATATATATATATATATATATATATATATATATATATATATATATATATATATATATATATATATATATATATATATATATATTTAGTTATATATATATATATATATATATATATATATATATATATATATATATATATATATATATATATATATATATAGGCTTGCGGCTTTTTGAATTGTTAAAATGAAGTTTTGGATAGCTGTGTTTGTGTTGTGGTATGGAGATTGTTATAGATTGAATATATTTTCTATGTCTGAGAATTTTGTTCAATCTGCTTTTTTTTGAAATTTGTGAAAGTTTTCCTATAAGTGTGGTTATGTTTGTTGGCAATTTGGTATTTTATTTATTATGGAGAGGTGCTCAGAGTTTATGTCAGTTTGTGTTGACAATTGGAGTTTTGTGTGGAGATTTAGGAAGCATAATGTTAGGTCTGGGGATGTGATTGATTGGTTTGTTTGTGGTGGAATTCTAGTTTGAAAGTTTTTGTTGTTAAGGATGTTTAGATGATCTAGATATGTTATTAAATGAATTTCTCTTTGGTCTGCACTTTGGTCTTTACACCATGTTGGGTGATGTGCTTTGTAATCACCTTCTATTAGGAGGTTTGGGAGATTTGAGATTGGGATGAGATTTGGGGTGTATTTTTGGGGGCAGTGTGGTGAGTTGTGATGTGGGATGTGATGATTTATTATTCTATGAGTGTTTTTGTTGGTCATTATATTGAAAGATTGAATTTTGGTGGTATTCTTTTAGCAATGTTTATGGTAGTGAATTATGTATGAGGGTTAATAAAGTATGATTTTTGGGGTTTTGTGGTGTGCAAATGGAGTCACATCCATAAAATTTGGGTTCTGGGTGGTTTTCAGGAAGGTGTGATTCTTGAATTAGTGCTATGTGGATGTTGTGTTGTTTTAAGTATATTTCTATTTCTTTATTTTTATTATGTAATCCGTTTGTAATATGTTTATTACATGTTTTTGCTTATTCGTCTTTGGACAGTAGGTTATTGTGGGTGGGGTGCAGATTTGGCATATCCAATCATGGTTTGTGGGAGGAAGTGTTGTGAAAGAATGAGCAGTGTTTGTGGATCCACTGCTCACATATATTGCATCGGATATAATTTCTTACGATTTTGTTGCAGATGGGGCATAAATAGATTCCAGGCCCAGGGTTTCTTTCTATGTCCCCGGCTTTTAGTAGAAGAACTGAGCCATGCGCCGGGCACGTGCCCCAGGAATTAGAAAAAAGTTAAAGAAAACATGATGAAAATAGTTGAAATAGATTGTCCCAAGCGATCCTCGGATTCCCCCGAAGAGGCGGCGACGGACCGTTGCTGCAGTGACCTCGCATCGAAATTCGGGTGGGGTAGGCAAAGAAGCATTCTTACTTCCTACTTTAGCACATCCACACACTTCTCTTGCACTGCTAACAAAGGAATCTTTCCTTTGCGCTTAGATTTGTTCAGTTTCATCTTGTTCACATTCAGCTGATTTATTTGCAAGCGTTTTCATATACCTTTCCTTATTACCTTGTTCGCTTAACTTCTCACTCTTAATTTTCCCCACTTTCTCTCTTATCTTTTTAGTCTCCATCAATTTTACATAAAACAACATAATAATATGATGTTCCCATCCCCATCTCCCTCACTAATTTAACATTCATTACGTACTTCAACATCTCCTTCTTCACCAACACAAAATCAATCATGCTTTTCACTTTCATACCATCTCTACCTACACCCGTTTTAGTATACTTATGAATACTCCTGTGCTCGAAGAATGTACTATTTACACACATATACCTCTCTCCTCGCAGAACTCAATCACTCCTACCATCCTCATTTTCTCCCGCAACCCCACGCATCTGCAATATTCCTTTTTCGATTACCAATCCAACCGTTCAAGTCGCTCACCCAGTCAAAAAAACCATTCAGATTATCCCAGAAAGTCCAACTCTCCTCAACATCACCCTCAGATGAACCATATTTTATAACCACACATACTTTGACCTTCTCAAACTTAAATTTAACCATTAGCATTCTAGTATTCACAAGCAAAATCTACCATAGCTCTACTCATCAGAATCGAAACTCCTTCTCTCCTCTCCTCTCCTCTCATTCCTCTCCACTCTTGCACATACACTTCACCATACACTACTCGTCTTCACCGCTTCATTTCATCTTTGTTTCAGTCACAACAAGCAAATCAAATTTACCCTTTCTAAATACATCCATCACCTCTCTCTCTCATCTTCCTCTCATCGCTATTTATTCTTCTAACATTCCATGTACCCAAACGACTATTACAATTTCGCTGAAAGATAGAAGGCTGCTTACGGAGGTCATGACCAGGTCCGAGACATGTATTAGTGTTACTAGAGAAAGGATAAGTGGTAGTGGGTCGCCAACCCAGCAACTACTGTCCTTTAGTCGCCTCCTACGGCAAGCAGAACGTGAGCTGTGGGATTTTTTTCTATCCCCCCACCCCCACACAGGGATAGATAAAAAAAAGTGTTGTCTCTACTCTTCAATAGTAGTAGTACGTGTTTTATGGTCAGAGAGTCTACTTCAGTGTGAGAAGAATGTGGATATGAGCGCAAGAGAGGCGAATCATTTAGCACTGGAGTGTCATGGGATGTACTCTACACCCCAAATGCCCAATGGGAAGTAATCTCATCCCTTCAAGAGCGACTCTCTCTCTCTCTCTCTCTCTCTCTCTCTTCTCTCTCTATATCTCTCTATATATATATATATATATATATATAAAGAAAGATATATATATATATATATATATATATATATATATATATATATATATATATATATATATATATATATATATATATATATATATATATAATAACATTTTTTTTTTAGCTCTAGTGTGAATAGTTCAATTTCACACCGGAAATAAAAATATGTCGTATATATATATATAGCATATATATATATATGTTATATATACATATATATATATATATAGCATATATATATATATATATATATATATATATATATATATGTGTGTGTGTGTGTGTGTGTGTGTGTGTGTGTGTGTGTGTGTTTGACAATTTGATAATTTATATTTAATTTGAATTTTAACACTCTGGCATTATTATTAATATTACTATTATATATTATATAAATATATCATATATATATATATATATATATATATATATATATATATATATATATATATATATATATATATATATATATATATATATATATATATATATATATATATTAGACTAATTTAGCTCTTCTATCTAGTAAAGAGTTAATAATAATATACTATTATTTTGGGATATTCAGAATATTTCGACACTTTTCTTATATACTATAAAGAATTCATAATGTAATATTGAAATATGACATTCACACAATGTCAGCGCTTGTTATTTAGTACTATACAGATAAGAATTTGCAGTGAAATATTACTTAAAAATATTCATTCCATTTCACCTCTTGCTGTTTTAATACTCTATAGTAATGAATTCATAATTTAATAGCAAAATAGCACTATACGATTTTTATACCTTTTATAGTTGAAAAACTGTTAAAAGAAAATGAGTTTTTTTTCCTTATCAGTATAATGTTAATTTGATTATTTTTAATGTACTTAGCATTTTTTTTTTAATATGAATTAACAAGCCTTAAAATTAATAGTGATACAACTTGTATACGCTTCGTACCGTTTTGTTTGTGGGATCCGATTTCCTTTCGTTCACCCTAGCTATAGTTTTTGTTGTAAATAGCCATTTCTCATCCTTTAAAACAATTAATAGCGATGTTCATCAGGATTCTGTCTTATCTCCAATTTATTTCTCATTTATTAATAATCTTTCTGTCCCTTTGTTCTCAATCCACATTTATTTTACTGGCTGCCCTATTCATTACTTATTTCAGTTTGAGAGATCATACTCCACAGCAAATAGCTAGTACTAGAAGGGGTGGCATTGTAGCAGCTGACCTCTGATTTTTTCAGGTATATCTAGTTTGGGCAAAGAAAGCATGGTAGCTTTCAATGACTCAAAAATTCAGTTCACTCATCTGTCTACTCAATATAATTTTCTACGCAACTACAATTTCTCTGAAAACTCACAACCACAAATCATTCTCCTGATCTTAATATTCTTGGTATTTACTTTTCTAATGATCATTCTTCGAACGATGACATTATTTCTCTCTTAAAAAAGCTTTAAAGAGGTTGTGTGTCCTGATGCACAGGCAGAACTTCTTCACACCACCGCAGTTGTTTGCTTTGTAAAGGGTAAAGCTTCAGAGCTGGAGCAGCAAGATTTTGAGTGGAGCTGGGGCCGGATAAAAAAAATATTTTTCTACCATAAAGTCGGTCCGCACTATGCTTCAGAATCCATAGTGATTTGAGCTGAAGCCAAGTTACTATACTTAAGCCAGAGCTTGCTTAAACTCATTTTCTCATGACTATAACACCTACTGATGGTATGTAGCGAACCTTCATATAAGGAATAGATTCGGTGGCATTTACTGATATATATATATATATATATATATATATATATATATATATATATATATATATATATATATATATATATATATATATTTACTACTATTAATAATATATATATATATATATATATATTTATTTATTTATATATATATGTATATGTATAATAATAATATATATATATATCCAATAATATATGTATATAATATAGTAATGTATAACAATATATATCTTTAATATCTATATATATATATATATATATATATTATATTATTTTATATATATATATATATATATATATATATATATATATATATAAAATTTTATAATAATAATAATAATAATAATAATATATATATATATATTCTTCTTCATCTTCTTTAAACAATAATATTTATATATATATATATATAATAATATGTAATAATAATAATAATAATAATATGTATATAATATATATATAAATATGTATATATAATAATAATATATATGTATAATATTATATATATTAAATATCTATCTTTATATATTTTTATAATAATATAATATATGTAATATAATATATATAAATATGTAATAACAGCATATATATATAATATAATAATAATATATATGTAATAATAATAATATATATAATATATATATATGTATAATAATAATATATAGCCAACAATATATAATAACTAATATGTAATATATATGTATATGTAATATGTATATGTATAGTCAACCAATAATAACTAATAATAATATATATGTTTATAACTATATATATATGTAATAATATATATATATATATATAATAATAATATTGTAATATATAATATAAATCCATAATAACAATACTAATAATAATAATATCAATATATATATATGTCATAATATAATATTATATATATATATATATATATACTATAACATATATACGCATACTGTATTACCTATACCACCAACTACCACCATATATATATATATATATATATATATATATATATATATATATATATATATATATATATATATATATATATATATATATATATATATATATATATATATATATATACACAAGGTGTATCTGATTTGCTGTATCTATTTATCATTGCGCGATGCAATCATAAAATATGAGCAAAATGTTTACTTTTGTTTTGCTAATACTGGTCTAATTTCAAATCACAGTAGAATTTATCATCTGTTGGTCAGATGTGCTGTCTGCTTTAAAAGATAATTTTCTTATTATTAAGGCACAAATCTTCGAGTGATTAAGAAAATATATTTCGATTTATATCTCAGCATTTGCGTGAGTTGGAGACCACTCCTATAAAATGATTCACATATAAACAGCATAGTTATAATTGAAAATAGAATTTGATGTAATAAACATCAGTAAAGCACAGCTACTTTTCCTTAACTAATAAAGAAAAAAAATTAGAAACACAATAATTAGATAAAACTTTTGACATTTCGTGACTTCAAGTCAGCGAAATTTAGTCAGCAGATGTAAAGATTATTAAAATATGACCTCAAAATATTTATAATTTCGTGATTCCTGTAAAGATAATAATTTTGAAGGGAATTCTTATCATTTCCATATAAGATCGGTACTAATTCAAAACGTTAAGATTTTGCGTGTAGATCTGCGTTTCCTGCCCATGAGATCAGCATATTATGCATTCATATTTTCAAAATTTCAAATAAATATATATTTGTCTCTCGATCTTGTAATATATAGTTTATTATCTTTCGAACTAGCAGTTGAGGATGCCTGGTAGATGTATCATTGCACGCACACACACATACTATATATATATATATATATATATATATATATATATATATATATATATATATATATATACTATATATATATATATATATATATATATATAAATATATATATATATATATATATATATATATATACCATCAAATGGGGGAAAACTGGTTTCGGTGGGTAAAACCGGTAAGTTTAGAAAATGTGCTATATTTTCATAATGACAACCGCTATGAAATTGGGGAAAGGTTTTTTTGGTAGATAAAAGACTATATTTTAATATTATTTCAAAATTAAATCCAATAAATTACAACTATAGTTCAAAAAAATTTCCCCCATTTAAAAAATTTTTTTTTTGAAAAATTGCAAAAAAAAGTTAAGGTCTGCACAATCTCTAAGACTGAAGAGAGATCATCATTTTGCATTAACAGCATATAGAAAGTTGTAAAATTAAGAGTTTCCATGTATGTAATTGCATTTAGTGATATTATTTTTTAAGTTATTAAGTGGTTTCACTTTTGGGCTAAAACGGGTAGGGATAAAACTGGTAACAGGGTAAAACTGGTAACTATATTTTAACTATATTTTCATGTATAAATAAATTTTTTTTTTTAATTTTTAATAATATTTTCCCTTTATTATATAAATATAAGTATAAATACCTAGGTATGTATTATATTACCGTGTGTTATATATTATATTTTGATAATTATGTATGTAAAAAATAGGCCAAACTTTACATTATAGTATGCCAATATCTCAAGAACTACGATACTTACAAGAAAACCAATTACATATTTGGAATCAGCGTATAAAGCTTATTACATGAATGTTGTTAAAAAAATAATATTAATAAATTTTTTTTTTTATTTAAATTTTTTTTTTTTATTTATTTTTTGTAAAACATTCCACGAATAAGCTTTATACGCTGATTCTGCTCTGTATACTCAGTCGGCATTTGGTATGTAAAGTTTTACAAAAATATGATGTATTAATGCTAGTGAAGTTTAAGTTTAACATTTTTTTTAACCAAATTTATTTTTTTAACACGTTTTAATACTTGTATTACATATTTTTATTAATTAAATTAGTAAATCACAAACGCATGTGAAATAAAAATTAAATTAAATTTTAAAACGACGGACCTACCAGTTTTACCCCCAAAAAAAATTTTCACACTAGCATTTTCAAAAATTACCAAAAATATTTATTTTCACATTTTTTATATATTCTTCTCTTAAGAACATTTAAGATGAATCATTTTTATGATAAAAACTTTGGAGTATGGTGTACATTTGAAATTTCGATTTTCATGACTTGACAAAAAAAAAAAAAAAAACCTAATTTTTACCAGTTTCCCCATTCCAAGGCAGGTATATATATATATATATATATATATATATATATATATACTGCTATATATATATATATATATATACTCTTCTTATATATACTTATATATATATATATATATATATATATATATATATATATATATATATATATATATATAATTTACAATAAAACAATTATTAAAAATAATAATACCTTTTATAATTCAATAGGGAAAAATTATTACATAAGCAACATATTCACATTTTTGCATCTAAAAAATGAAATTATTTATTACATAAACAACATGCCAGTATTCACTTTTTAGATGCAAATTTGTTCCCATTATGATACAAACTCTAAATACTTGGAGAAAAAGCTCAACACACAGCTCACTCTTGTTAAAAAATGAAAGGGAGGGAGAGAATAAAGAAACGAGGAATGATTACAATAAAAGAGAACAGGAGAAAATTACTTGGTAATATTGAAAAATGTGTTTAACGCATCGTTGTCGGAATATTTTTCTCTTTTCAAAGAAATAGTAACCGAATGCATGAATAAATCGAACTATAAAACAAAGAGAAAACGATAATATATACTCTTTTATATATATATATATATATAATATGTAACATATATTTTAATAATAATGAAAAATATATTTATAGTATTTCTTTCAATTTTTTTATCTCTTCCAACAAGAACAATATATCAACATAATAACTATGCCTTTATGTTACATAATATGTATATGTAGCTAATATATATATATATAACAACCAATAATATATAATATAATAATAATAATAATAATAATAATAATAATAATAACATAATAATAATACCAATAATATAATTTAATATATATTAACATAATATATATTATATTTATATATATATATATATATAGCAATAATAATAAATGTAACTATACTATATATATATAATATAGCATAATAATAATAATATATATATATATATATAATAATAATAATAATATAAAAAAAAATAGAAAAAAAAATATATATATATATATATATATATATATATATATATATATATATATTCAACAATATGGTACAAGGCTTTATCTTTTCATTTCCATCCTTCTCTACGTTCTTTCATTCCTGTAGTTCCATTAATAGAAGAGTCTGTGTTCTGTTCAATCTCCTGTTCACCTCCGTTTATAACAGTTTCCTTCCCTTCATCACCCATCCACTCTTGTGTCGATGGACCCACAGTAGGAAAAGATTTTTGAATATTCTCCAGCTAACAATATAATTGCAAAAAGTATACAGAAGCTATGGACTTGGCCAAGGAACAACTGACCTCTATGTGTTGTGACTATGAGCATGGATTTTGCACAATGGACACACCATTCATACTTGCTCTATAATTCCTTTCTACTGGTGTATGTTTGCATTGCATCCTATATATTATTGCGTTCATAAACGTCTATAAACTCTTGAGGCATATACAGCCTCTACTAATAAATTTTGTCTGACTCGCCTTTCATGTTTCAACTCGAGCAAATATATTCTCGCCCTTCATGTGTCCAACTATCTTCTCCTAAAATGAATCCCTATCATTATTTCTTCATATTTTTTACAGTTTAAGTTTGAAACAAACCTTCCATTTATTACTATTTTAAACTAGAGTGTTTAATGATTGATACAACTCGTGTTAGGCATGTCTACCCATGATCTGGAGTCTGGACGACGGTTGCTGTATGTTTCCTTTTCTCGTGGGTGTCACAAGGTGTCTACATTTTGGGTGAAATTGGTCTAATGAAATAATCTTAAATGAGACAAGAGCGAAGTATCCCATACGAAATAATGTCGAATGGATAAAAATAAGATGAGAAAACGTTTGAGAGAGGGGGAGGGATATATTAGTCAAACAGATTGAAATTGAGTTATTAAAAGATCTGAATCGAAAATTGAGTCTTAATCCGTAGAGTGATAAGCGATATTTAGTAAATATATAGACTGTTACAAAGGTATATCAATGTTTAATAAATAATTAACTTCTCATTAATTACGATACATCTTTATTATATTATTTTCTTCTATTAGGACGATCTTAATTTTCTATGAGAATCAGTTGGCTTTTTATTAATTAGCATATATCACCTTACAAACCTAATCTTCCAGAACTTAATCAGAAGTTTACCTAACATACTTATCAATTATTCGATATTTATATTTCCTGATTTAAAATAATAATAATATATCAATTTTAAATTTTAACTCTTGCTTGGAATAATATCGATCGAATGGTTAATTATAGATAAAATAATTTATTTAAACAGTTTATTTTCGTAATTGTAAGGGCGTGTCTATGTAACATTTTGTTAAAAACTTCCATATATATCCCTTATATATATATATATATACACCCATATATATATATATAATATATACTATGCTGTATATATAACCTTATATATATATATATGCTGTAGCATATATATATATAACTTTGCTCTGCTATATATGACCTTCATGCTGCCCGAATCTGAAAGCCTAGCCAGTTCGATCCACCGGCCTAACCCTAAATCAACCAGCTAGCTAAGTTAACCAATAAAATATATATATATTAGTGATGCACGGAGAGAGTAATGCTGGAGCCGGAGGCGGAGGCGGAGGCCGGAATGAAAATTTTAATTCCGACTTGGAACTGAGTCTCCAACCGGAGAATGAGGTACCATTTGTAGCTTTACCTTCCATATATATAGCATAGCATATATATATATATATATATATATACTTATATATCTATATATATATATATATATATATATATATATATATACTCCATATATGCTGTAACCCAACATATGCTATATGTATATATAACCATATATATATACACAGTGGCGTATCCAGGAATTTTTTTTTTTCAGGAATGAAACGAAATAGTTTTAACAAGAGGAAACAATATATATATACATATGTAGCACTCCATTAACTTTGCTATATGCATATGCTCTCACTTGCTAATATATATATATATATATACATATATATAACGCCGCCCGCCAGCATATATATACATAAAGGGAAGGGATCACAAATATTGCAGACACTGAAAAAAATCAGGAATAATTTATATGAGTCCACTAAAATCATTTTCTAAGGTATTTGAAATTTAATCAACCAGTCATAAGAGTCAATGCAACAAAGTCCAGAAGTAACATCTTCAGTTTTTACTTATGTCTAAATATTTCAATGTAACTATGTAGAAGAGAGAGGCGAGGCCAATAAGTATTTGATCTCAATAGTATTTCTCAGTGGTTTTCGAAGTCTCAGTATTGAAGCACCTTTCTACAAGTAGTAGGCCACGGGTAAAATTCTGATATTGCAACAAGATGTAAATATTTGGGAATTGTGTCTACAAGAAACTAGTTCATCTATTGCTGTTTTTGGACGATCATTGCTGTGATGCCATTTCAACTTCAGTAAATACATTCTGCTTTTACTAAATCTTTAATTGGGCTTTCGAGATAACTTGTAAGTATTACACAATCTTAAGAAACATCTCAAATGGCACACTACACTGTTGGTAGCCAATAGGAACGATTATAAATATGGGCTTCAGTGATGCTAAAATCAAAATGATGATATTTGTTGATCTACTACAATAATAAACCACATTATTTATTCAGAATATAATTTGGGTCCTGTATTTTTGGAGTACATTGAAGATTTAACCAATACAGCCATTCCAATATAGTTCAAAGTTAGAAGATGCGCTTACACATTTTTGAAAAATCTACTGAAATTCTAATGTTGCTTTTTCTCTGATGGTTTCAAGTTTAGTTTTTACTAATGGACTTACGGATTTGTTCCTGACAGCGACGATTTATATAACTTCTGCACTTAACGGATATAATACTTAAAATTTTTTTAGTGTCTAGAAAATTTCGGGGGAGCCATGGCCCCCCTGTCAATACGCCATAGCATATATATATATATGCAGGGATTGATTCTAAACATGCAATTATCAAATGCACCTTCCTCGTCCGGATCTTAAGTAGTAACTACCTAGAGAAGTTACCTCCCTTGAAGAAGAGGGGCTAAACCCGTGAGGTGTGAGCTTTAATGGAATAATAAAAAAAGTTATTTAAATATTAATTTACCTGCTAAATAAAAGTGCATTTTTAAAGGAGAATATTCACTTGAAAGGTTTTCAACCTAGAGGCAATAACTAGGCTGGAATAACATCGCTCTTTCTTGAGATGAAACGTTTCTCAGTAGCTTGCTTTTAGTGTTTCCAATTTTTAGCTTTGTTTGAAAACTATGCATTTCTTAATTGTAAATAAAGTGCCAAAAATATGCACTAAAGACAATATTTTATTTTTATTAAGCTTTAGCGATTTTTAGTGATATTTTGCATCACTAAATCTGCGCTTTTTAATGTCTTTTTTTCAAATCTTTTACCTTTCAAAACTAAGAGCTGGCACCACTGCTTGGTTCTTGAAAACAGACAGACAGGGTGAGCCAAAGTATTTATGAGTTTCGCTCAGGGCACTATATATTGCTAGCTTTGAAAGTTTGGGTGCTATCCGTAATTATGGTGTGTAATAATGTACAGTGCTTTATTTTTTATTTAATAACTAGCCTGTGTTATTTATTTACCTGATGGATAATGATGTATAGATTCATTTCAAAGAATTTTTTTAATTTTTTTTAATCACTTACCAGTGTCTCAAAAGATGTTTTATAATTATCTACATATTAACTAATTTATTCCATAAAGCAGTCAAACGCAGATGATATTAACAAATCTTTTATCTCATCCATCTCTCATCAATCTTTTTATCTTATCAGGAAGCTTTTGTAATATATATATATATATATATATATATATATATATATATATATATATACTTATAATAACCTATATATATATATATATACCATATATGTAACTAACTGCTATATATATATATCGTTTCCGCCATCAGGAAGCAATTTGTTCGTACTAGTTTTTATCAAAAATATTACGCGAACAAATGAAAGCTGAAAAACCTTTGAGAGATCTTTAATACAAACCTTGCTTTAATAATAAGTAAAGAAACTGAGTGTCTTTTTATTGCGCTACTGGGAATACAGTATTACTATCAGAGAAACCAAAGAAAGGCTCAAAAACATTACTGCTTTAAAGAAAACCTTTACTGGATCATCTTGAAAAGAAACATAAAACCACATATTTGAAGGTAAAAGAAATATCTGAATCTTCAAGAGGAAAAGTGGCCGAAAAAGAAAACATGATATCACAGACACAGCAGAAGATGATGATCCATGTCCATCCATATCATCAGCTTCTACCTCCTAATAAAAAAGATTTCTTCAGCCTACACTGTTTCAAATAACTAACTGAGACAACAAAGATTTGGGACATTAATGATAGAAAAAGCAAGAGAAATTCATTTCAAAATTTGGGGAGAAATGATTGCTGTGGACAATCTCTCCATTTTCTTTTGTAGAAGACATTGGATTTAAGAGGTTGACAAATCACGCAGTATAATATTTTATCAAGGAGGTACTTTTCAGGAGAGAAGAGATTATCCCAACAACATATAATAATAAAATAACAGAAATAACAATTCATCTGCAAAGAGGAGGATTTGAACATTTCATTAACATCGAATATTTGGGTTGCTCATATAACAATGAAAGCTTTGTAAGTTTATGTCAGGGCATTGGATTGATAAAGATTTTCAAAGGAACAGTGGAACATTACAAATCAGTAGTTTTAGTGTTTTTCATTCAGCAGAAAATATATGTCTAAAAAGTGAGGAAATACTTAAGAGCTGGGATTTAAAAAAAGAAAATATTCATGTTGTCCTATCATATCATGCACCAAACATAACAAAAGGTATGAGAGCGACAGGTGTTATAAATGAGGCATGTTTTATTCATTCCTTACAGCTAGTAATACATGATGCTATATTTTCTCAAAAATCAATTAAAGATTTAATACTTTTTGTATGAAAATTGTGGGTCATTTAGTAGATCACCAATTGCTTGCAATACTCAAATTCAAAAATCTCAAATTTGTCAATACATAATCTTATCCAAGATGTGGAAACAAGGTGGAATTCATCATATTATATGCTGCAAAGGATCATAGAGCAAAAAATTGCAATTACTGTACATATATTCTTCAAATTCGAAAAAACAATCTAGATATCTTAAATGCAAATCACTGGAAGCTAATGGAGAATATAATTAGATTGCTACAACCATTTGAAGAATTAACTAAAAGAGCGAGTGATGATGATGTAGATTTATCTTTTGTAATACCTGCAGTTAATGCATTGCAAAAATATTTAGCAAAAACTTGGAAGGATAGCGGTGTAAAAACTATGAAAGATGAGATTTTTTTAATTTCTGTTACTGAACGTTTTGGTACCATTAAAAAGAAGAAACTTTATGTACTTGCAACAGTTCTAAATTCACAATACAAATTAGCTCCCTTTGATATTATTCATCAGAATAAAATAAAATTTATGCTCAAAGAAGAAGTAAAACTTTTTATAAAAGCTAAAGAAAATATTACATTAAGTTTAGATTCTGATGAACAAAATGATGATCAAAATGATCAGTCTCATACAGATTCACATGAAGAATCTAAGAATGAAAATTTAGTTTTAAATCTTAGTTTGTTAAAAT
>JABUQX010003573.1:40000-71976 GCA_015478945.1 Trachelipus rathkii | reverse complement strand
GATATATTTCTGGCGTCACGACCATGCAGACTAAGATTAATAACTCTATAACAAAACGGCCAATTGGCTTTATCTAAATACTAATATGATACCCAACCCATTCCAATTACCCATCCAACCCTTTTCTCAATGCTGCAATCAGTCACATCCAACAACCCTCCTGTGCAGACTATTCCAAAGTTTAACAACCCTATCTTATGAATGCCTGCTTTCTTATATCAAGATGTCATGTGCCTTCCTTAATTTTCTTATTATGCCCCTGGTCACCTCTCCATGCTCTACTATGAAAAAATTTTGTTTTTCTCCATTATTATCGTAGATGTAAATAATTTTAACTCTGTATCATTCCTCTTGAGAACATCGCCTTTCTACAGAAACATTTCCTAACTCCTGTCCAGCCTCTCCCTAAGCTGTTTACCTCACGACCCAGAAAATCATCCGTTGTGTTTACGTTCGGCCGACTCTCGTCTAGCATATCTAGATAGCGTATCTCTTCTTTACAATAAGGCGCCAACTGTGCGACATAACTAACTCTATTATGCCTAAATAGTTACGTCTCTACTTATTACTTCCTTGCACTTGTAAACAAGATGCCATTTATTATGCCAGCATCTTATTACGCTTGTATTCCTAGCTTCCTCAAACACTATTAGCATACTCTCAAGGATTACTGCTTATAAATACACCTAAATCCTTGTTCTTGTCACAGACATCACAGCCAATCCCAGTTCATATGTAGTTAAAACTCTTTATTTGAGTAACTAGGTGAATAACCTTACACTTCTTTACTCATTAAAAATTCACTCTGCACATAGCCACCCAGAAGTTTATCAGTATCATTTTGAATCTTTATGCCTTCCTTCACTATCCTAACTGAGGTGGCACTTTGGTATCATTTGCAAACTTAGAAACTTTATTTATAGTCCTGGTCTAAATTATTGTATCTATATATAGGAACATCAGTGCCCCGCTACTGAACTAGTGGGACACCACTTTCCATTTCCCATGATATTTCTTATGGTATATCATTGCTTTTCTATTTTCAACACTCCTTTAAATCCAACCATGTACCATCCACCTATCCCATCTGCATTAACCTTCTATCAGCTAGTGGGGGAACTATATCAATTATTTACTAAATCTAAATATACAATATCAACTGATCTCCTCGGTCATGCAGTCAGTAATGTAATTCCATAAATCAAAGTTTGTCCTACATGACCTTACCTTTCTGAAACCATGTGGGAGTCATTACAATACCTGAATTTTCTTCTAGAACTATTTCTCTATATGACTCTCAGTAACTTTTCAAGACTTTACAACCAGAGAGTTAGGCTATACTGGCTATAATTACTCAATCTTCATTACCTACTTTCTTATACAATAGGCACACATATGCCGTTTTCAGTCAGTTGATACCTCTACACACAATGTTATCACTAGATCGCCCATTTAAAAAATCATACAGTGCTTTGCATATGCTGGTACTACCTCTTTGTAAAGTTCTTACATTGTATACCATCAGCTCAGCTTTACTTGATCAATGGTCTAGTAAACAGTTTAATATCTTTTCGTGTCAAATTCAAATTCTGTAAGTCTATTTTGTTACATGAATACAAGAAACACTAGTCCCAAAACTATTATCTAATCTTTCTCAGTACACTGAAGCAAATAGTAATTGAACAATGTGACACTCCTTATCTAACTACCTAAATTTCTCAATTTAATTGGACTATTGTCTATTCTACTTTTAAATTATAAAGCCTAAAAACTTTCATCAGGTCCTTCTTACTATTCCTGCTAAACATTAATTCTCCTCTTCTTTGCCTTTCTTATTGACTGGTTCAGTTCGTTTCTATTTTTCCTATAATTTTCTAAATCATCTTCCCTATTACTACCCTTGAATATTCTTAAAAACATTATGCTTTCATTAGATTTTATCTCTTATCTCTCTATTTCACCAAACATGTTCTTTTTTGAGCTTCAAATTGGTTTATTTTTAAAACATGACTCGACTGATATTCATAAACAACTGCTTAAATATGTTCCGCACATATAAAAACAGTTTGTCTTTATTAAACTTTTATCCATGTCAGTTTATTACAGCCATGTCTGTAACTTTGGTATAATCCATTTCGGAATCAGAGATGTTGTTCCTTATTAGCTTGCAATTTGGGCCCACATATCACATTCATATTAAATCTAAGTATATTATGGTCACACTAAGTCCTAAATTCTCTTCAACTCTTAATTCTTATCAACAATACTCTCATCGTTAGTTAATATTGTAAGTCTAACAGTGCTGTATGTCATGGACCATCTGGCTCTAAAAGTTATCTAGTATACAATTTATAAATACTGAACTACTATGGTCGGTATTAGACAAGGAATCCCATTGAATGCCAGGAAAATTAAAATCACCTATTATGACTATACCTTTTTCTTTAACTGTGGCAAGCTGTCTCAATTTCTTTCACAATTTCCGCATCTAATTCTTGACTCTGGCCCCCCCCCCCCCCCCCCCCCCCCCCCCCCCCCCCCCTCCCCCCCCCCCCCCCCCCCCCCCCCCCCCCTGGAGGGGTTCCCGAATGCCCTAATTTTATATAATTTATTAAACCATAAGGATATCTACCCATCACAAAATAAACTTGTGGCTACATTGGCTTTTAATACAGATTAATATTGCTTTTAATAAAAGCGTCCAACACCCCCACCTTTCTTTCCCCTTGGCGGTATAAATAAAGTGAATATCCGTCTCATTTCATATTCCTGAAAGGGATCTCCATATAATTCTTCATATAAACCATGCCTCAGTTTTATGCAAATATGTCACTAGATTCTCATAGTTATGTATAACTAATCAGG
This sequence comes from Trachelipus rathkii, assembly GCA_015478945.1. Taxonomy (NCBI): domain Eukaryota; kingdom Metazoa; phylum Arthropoda; class Malacostraca; order Isopoda; family Trachelipodidae; genus Trachelipus; species Trachelipus rathkii. The sequence continues at coordinate 69,111 of JABUQX010003573.1, read as the reverse complement.
CTCATCTTTTTTATTTCTAAGGCTATGAGCACTTGTGTAAAAGCATTTGATATTCGAATGCTGTATTTATTAATTGCAACAATTATTATCTTCGACCTGTAAACACTAGTTATTAATATCACCACCTATAATCAGTTCCCATTGCTATTATTCGTATCCTGATTTAGCCTCACCCCAACTTTACGCTAGTTTTATTGCTAAACAAGATCTGACCAAAATGGTGCTTGAAAACCGCCAAAACCTTTACGACTACAAGTGAATGTCCATCTGCGCAAAAAGATCGCTTTCCTATCAAAAATTCTCTACCGATCAAATCCAAAACACCTAATATTCTGAAAAATATTTCCTAACGCCTTCTTCTACATCGAAGCCCTACTCCCCCATTTCTGACCTGCACCTACCTAGGTAAAATCCAGAAATCATGCACCTCTTCCACTAGCTTTCATTTCTGAATCAATATCCTATAATCTGCTATTAATTCTTCTGACTTCTATGTCTCTATATCATTTGTCACCACATAGAACAATCACATTTGAATCAACCTTTGTAGAATCCATCTCTCTATCTATCCTATCCTGATTCACTCACCTTCTGGCACCCTGGATAAATTACTCTCAATCTTTTTTTATTCTTTTGGAAAGTCCTATTACGTAGTCGTCTTCATTAGTCTCCAATTAGCACTGTATCCCAGTTTCCTTAGAAAACCTCAAACATTACCATTGACACTCTCTGTCCCTCCCATCTGGAGACCAGTCGAAACTGTAACTGCAGGTCAAGCTGACGCTTTCGAGATCATCATCTTTAAATTATTATTCTAGTTTCTACAACTCTATTTCATCTGCAGACCTATTTTCAACTACTTTAACCTTTTCACTCTTCATTTCCGGCCTGGTGAATCACTATTCCTGTCTACCTCCTATATCCCGCTCCCTCGGCCTCGACATCCCTACTAACTTTTTTCTTGACACTTCCCTCCTAGTGTGTTTGTGTGTGAGTGTGTTTGATTTGTGATTATTTTCATAGCTGCATTTGCTGTACCTTGCGTTCTTCAGTCATATATAAATATTATTGTGTTGCCAATGTACAACTATATATAATGCGTGGTTTGTCAAATACATCCTATTGTAAAACAAACACAATCTTGGTTCCTCATGTAATAATTTTCAACTTTCATCATCAATAGTAAAAGTTTTGCTGTTGCATCTCATATTGTTCATCTGGAGCTTCTTCATATTCACTTGTGGGTTCAGCCATTCTGGCGTAAGATGTTTGCTTATTTCTCCATGAAGATCTATGATTTTGTTGTGGTGTCTGCTGATAGCTTGGTATATTTTTGGGTTTTACTCCCTGATATGATTGTCTGTAAATGCCACTTCCTTTCCATTTATTATTTATATTTTGTTTAATTTGTTCAGTTAGTGGGGCGTGTTTCAAAGGAAAATTTGTGTTATTTGGATTCCATCTTGAATCTTTGCAGTTTGGCTTTGTTCCCCTTTTGTGTTTTTCATTACAATAACGGCAATATGGGTCAGGACAAAATGGAGTTGTGTGCCCGGATCTCTCACAATGAAAACATATCTGGGTGTTTTGGCGCAGGGAATTTTGCCTAGTGTGAAACACAGGAGTTTGTGGCTTTGATTGATGGTTAAAATTTCTTTTCTGATAATTTTGGTTTGGTTGCTGAAAGTTTTGGCGCTGGGGAAAGTCTTGGGGCTTCTGTATGAATGGAGCTGCTTTTTGGAAGTGGATGTTTGCCTGAGGGATAACCATTTTGATTGGGTTATTTAATCTGCCCTCAGATTTCTGTAAAAATACTTGAATTTGTTTTGTTAGCTCTAGGTTTGGGTCGTAATACTTCTTAAAATCACGTCTAAATATGTCAGGTTTCTCAGGCAGTAATGTACATAGATGTAAAAATGCCGTGGTTGTGATTAGTTTTTCATCTGGTTTAAAAGCGTCGCCGAAATGGGACAGAGTATCAAAAAATTCAGTGTAGATTTCTTGCAATGAAAGAGCCACAGAACTGAGTGAGAGATTTTCAGCGCACTTAAAATTTTGCATGCGCAATATCGCGTCAAGAGAAGAGTGTGGTTTATCAGGGAAGATACATTCTTTAATTTGTCAATAAAGTCATCTAACATGGGGACATTAAAAATCTTAGGTTTGGCATTTAAGAACTGCCTTACTTCTGAATCAGGATCGTTGCTGACCTGATTTAGCGCCTGAGTGAGTTTAGCTGATTCTGATACACAATGTTTGAGTAAAATGTTTTCTCTGACATTTATTTCCCAGTTAGCAAGGGATGGCCCCGTCCATCTACCGTTGACCCTGCCTGTGAGAAGCAGATCCGGTCTTGTCACCTGTGTAATTGTGGCGATAGGTTGGACCAGTGCAGTGGTGGCTGGAAGTTGGGCTAGTGTGGTATTGGCTAGTGTAGAATCAGCATCATCAGTTGAGATTTCTTAATAATACAGTGCCAAGAGAACAGGATTTAGCACTAAACTAAATTTGCGAAATCTGATTTGTAATTGTGTTATAAAAATAAACCCCAAAATTTAAGTGACTTTAACGTTAATTTTATAACTTTTTGATAAAACCAAAGTTGTGTATAAGTTTATATATCAAAATAATGTATATTTTTAATCTTTGCTTTTAAAATATACTGGGAAAAATTAATAACTTTTGTACCTGTCGTGTGATAGCTCTTGAAGTGAAGATTCTTGGCACTTTCTGTGTGGTTTTTGCGTTTGCTTCTTTCTTCACCTATGACTTCCAGCAGCTTGCTTCGGAAAACTTCATATATTTTCGCCAATACTCTCAAAATGGTCCACTGAAGGCAAGGAATGTTGCTTTCCCACTAAAAAAATTTCCTTCAGTGTTTGGAAATGGGGAGTTGAGATATAGGCCTTGGGATGGTTTAGAGGATAACGCAATGAGAGATTGGATGAGAGTAGTTTTATTTCGAGGTTAAAATTTTCACCTTCGCGAAAAGTGCCTAAAGAAAAATAAAAATAAATTACAAAACAAGAAAAAAATAAAATGGTTTTCACAAGAAAAATTACACATCTTTAAAACCTTTAAAAGAAAAATTGAAATTCTATCATATCTAGGGCTTGAAATACCATATGTATAAATGTTACCTACACATCTTATGATAAATTACATAAAAATATTATAGAGGCATACTAAAACTTTAAATACCCAGTATACCATAAATATTATACCAAATATATAAGTTTTTCTTACACATCTTGTGATTAATTACATAAAAATATTATAGAGGCATACTAAAACTTTAAATACCCAGTATACCATCTATAAATTCTTTCATGGGAAAGTAGCAGTGGGTACTAAAATTTTACACGAAACTTTAAAAGAAGTCAACATAAGCAATTTACATCATTAGATTTCCGATTGTAAATTTTCTATGAAGGGCATGATTATGAACAAAGTTATAAAATTGGGAGATAACCGATGTATATAACGTTGGCGACCAGATGGTGGCCATGTCTAAATATACTTTGGGTGCAAAGTTTATTCAGAAGGTTACATAAATTGTATAACAAACTATAAAAAACACAAACAAAAAAAAGGAATCAACATAAGAAATTTACGTCATTAGATTTCTGATTGTAAATTTTCTATGAAGGGCATGATTATGAACAAAGTTATAAAATTGGGAGATAACCGATGTATATAACGTTGGAAACCAGATGGTGGCCACGTCCAAATATACTTTGGGTGCAAAGTTTATTCAGAAGGGTACAAACTATAAAAAAAAAAAAAAAAAGAATCAACACATTTCAAATTTTAAACAAGGCAAATGATTTACAGTACTAACTTTACGATTAAATTGTAAGTAAAAAATTTTAATTATACTGTAAAGAAATTTTTTTTTCACAAAGTCTTTGAGGGGGAGAAAAAGAAACTTTGTAGTAAGTGGGACGAAAAACCATAAAGCAGTCCTAAATATACTTAGTGTGAAAAGCATATTTAGAAAAGTAAAAACTAAAACTATCAAAAAAAACATTCCAAACTTATTTTACCATAAAACTTATAAATTATGTTCTACTTTACACTCATTCTATTACCAGGTCCAGAATCAAGCGTGTAGTATTACAAATTTTCCCTATCACACTTATTATTATGATTTTTATTATAATTATTATTTTTACCCTTATTATTATTATTATTATTATTATTATTATTATTATTATTATTATTATTTTTATTAGTTTTTTTTTTTATTATTATTATTATTATTATTTATTTCATGGGAAACCCAAAACTTTCATATGCTTTATTTTCGCTTAGAACAAAGAGTTGCAAATTCCTCATAGAGAAAGAAGTGTGCACCATATATACGGTATGGATTTTAAAGTAACAGTTTTATGGGTTCATGAAGAGCAAGAAAGGAAAAGTTACTATTACAGGTTCTGAGCATTTATTTGAATGGAGGGGGCAGTAGGTTACAGGATAGAAATTATAACTAGTACTTTAAATGCCCAAAAAAAAAGAATTGCAAGTATTAAAATTGAGAAAAAAAAAATGGCTTGGTAGGTAGTGCAAAAAAAGTCTGCACTTTAAAAATAGGGCCCTTAGTAGTCTATTTTAAAGCGTATAAAATTTTTTTTATAGTATTAAAAAAAATCTCTTAAAAAAAATTTACGCTTGAGAAAAAAATTCTAGATTTATAAAATGTATGATATGGCAAAACAAATTTTATGGGAAGAAGGAGAAGAAAGAATAAAACTTTACTCCATGGTGCTTCCGGTGAATTTTCCGCCACCCGCGTTTGAGGTAGGTCTACGTTAACTAAAGTATAGCCAAAGTTTGCCTATTTTAGATCTTAAATTTTATGAAGTCACTGAGTTAGGTTAGGCTTTCAACTCTAGGAATAAATTATAAAAATAAAATATGAAATGATGATAAAAATGCTTACCAAGAATAATCACAATGAGCACAAAGAAAAGATGCACGACTTGAAGGATTCATTCGGATTATAAGAATGCTTGCCATCCTTGTTTTCCAACCGGATCGCATGGGTGAAGGGGGGGAGGAAAAGGGGGATTGAAATTCGTTTGTGAGATAAGAAAAGGTGCTAGTGCTAGCTGGAGAATGGATGGTAATTTATTTAGTAAAATTTTTGTAGATGTAAATAATTTAGACTGCTAAATGAAAGAATATATAAATAGAAACGTCTATGAAATGTTAAAAATCGTTGATTAAAACAAAAATCTGAAAATAGAAGTAAAAATAAAAATAGGTTTATCGACAACACTGCGAGAGAATAAAAAAAAAAAAAAAAAAAGAGAGAGAGAGAGAGAGGGAGGGTTAGTGTTCTCTGGGAGTTAGCGGTGGAAGAATTTCCAGAAAAGTCAAGAGAAGTTAGTTGTTATTTGTCTTATTAAAATTAAGATGTTTCAAAAAAGAAAAAAAAAAAGAAAATAGAAATCCAAGTGAGGAAATATGAATGGTATATTTTAAATAAGATGCAGGGAGATAACGTGATCTAATAAGAAATTGTCAACTACAAAAACGCTCTTACTAGTCCCCTTTGACCATCTGCCCAGTATAAGTAGGGGGGGAGTCCAAAAAACATAGGGGTGTAGATTGTCGACTTTTCACAAAGGGGAAAAAAAGAAAGAAAGAAAATAAACGGTATATCATATCACTCATCAATTTTGAATTTTTCTTCTTAAAAATTTTCTTGTAATATACAGGGTCACACTTTCTGGAAAGTCAGGAAAAAGAAAAAAATTGGGTCAGGGGAATGTCAGGGAAATGTCTTTAAATAGCTGAAAGTCAGGAAATTCCTGAGAATTCAAAAAAGTCAGGGAAATTTTAAATTTTCAAAACATATGAAGAATGATCCATTGACCAGTTGCATATTTTTGATATATTTTTTCTTTACTGTATAATTGGAAAAGAAGATGTTATCCTTATAAGTGAATTGAAAAGGTGGCCGAGAATACTTTCCATAAATATACTTATAACGTATTTCTTCTTATTGAAGAAAACATTACACTATAGTTCATTATCTGCACGTAGAGGTTGTTCCCAATTCATCCTTTTGATTGAAAGGTGATTGGTATATGGAAGTGTTTTAGACTGTATGACTTATGACTTAATCTGTTTATACATTTTCTTAGGGGGCTGATAAGTACTGTGTCTTTTTGGTTGAGGTTGAAGAAAGTGATTTTGGATTTTGTGCAGTTGAAGTATATTATTTATTGTGATAAATGATTATAAAAAACAAACAAACTTTAACAACAGTCTTTGTACTCAAACTGAACCCACAGTTTATCAGGTGTTGGGTAAAGGACCTGATAGTTCCAAGCTACTGTAAAGCATTTAAAAAATTGATTGATATATCTTCCATGGGACGCCAAGCCGAAGTTTCACATTCAAGAGGGGAACCTCATTTGAATTTAATCAAAACTCCGGAGGACAAAGCATCACAGAAAACAGTATCCCCATGCGCCGTAATAATACAAATATTAAGGCGTGTGTACTATCACAGCGTGCCATATAAAAACTCTAATCTACTAACATTGCTTCATAACCCTTAGTCTTATCACAATGTAACCCTACCATTACAATCAGATCAATCATTTCATCTTTTTGTGCATTATTCCTGAATAGTGGATCTTGACCTATTATTTCATTTAAATGGTGATATAAAAATGGTCTTTAAATCGTTGTGGCAGATATAGGAAACAGTAAATTAATGTTCCAGATAGTGCAGTAGCTTAAAATTTAAAATGGGGGCGATGAAATGTAAATATGTGATAACCATGGACTTGTTCTGTTGCTCAGAAAGCAAAAGCACAATACACTCTACTGCAGTGAAGCTCATTCTACCTTGAATTAAAATTCAAAATATTTTGGATAGTGATTTGTCTCTAAGAGACTTGATTGTTATTTTCTTCATATAGTACCTGGGAATCCACATGTTATGTGGAATTGTGCAAATTATTAAATTAGGACATATTTTCGCATGAAAATGCGAAAGTAGGGTTTTCTATAAAATTAAGCAATTTTTGGAGAATCTGAAAGAAATAGTCTGATTCTCAAAGAACAGTGCACAATGCTATAATCATCATGTCAAAGTATCATAAAGTGTCCCATCACTCCATCAACTCATCATATTCAAGACTCCATGTTATAGTGTTGAAGAACATCCAAAGAGTCAAAACAGAACAAGAAAGAGAAGAGAATAAAAAGGTTTGAAAAATGAAAATTATTCACACAATCTAAACAGAAAGCAGAGAAAGATGTCAAAACTGAAAGCTTTGACAGAAGAGACGCTATAAAATCAAAATTTCAGATGCTTGAGAAGAAAAAGTTAACCTAAATCTCCCCATTTAAACTTTGTGATCACATGACGTTAGTCACCTAGTCATTAATGTAACTTTAATTTATTCCTTTTGTATAAATTAAAACTTATTTTGGAAAAAATAAAAAAGAGTGCGTTGGACGGCTATCAGGAAGGTAGCTGAGTACTAAAAAAATAAAATATTTTTAAATCATCCATATGATGAACAGTTTCTAAGTAAATTTTCAATAATTTAATGTATGAACTGAGTAGATTATCGACTTATCCACAAAGGGGGGAAAAAAAAGAAAAGAAAGAAAATAAAAACGAGAGTTGATATAACTTTTCTCGAATTTTGAATTTTGCTTCTTAAAATTTAATGTTGTATAAACCAAATATATTTTTGGTTTATAATGAACTTTTACAGATAAAAGAAAATCTGGGGAGAGTTCCGTTACCCCCCCAAAATTTTTTTATTAACTATGACTTGGTTGTAGATGGATCTGAGTAAGTGTGTCTAATGTGGGATAGTTATTTTGAAATTGCTTAGGTTCAGGAAGGGGAGCCCTTTGAACAACGGTGTACTGAATATTAGGTACTGCCGAAGGTTCTGCAGGGATTACCTGAGGAGGACGAAGTTTAAAATAAACATAGCAGATTCCTATGCTGAGGATAGCAATAACAATAGAGAATCCAGATATAGAAAAAGAATGAATGTTTATTAACTCCTGGGTTTGTAAAGTTTGGTTGATGGTGTCTAATGAAGTATCCCAATACAGGTGTATAGGTTTCAATTTCAATTTGGAGGATAGGGAGGTTATATTGGGAAGGAAATTATGGCTGTGTCTAAGTGATCAGGAAGCTGTGGGTCTCTAGAAATCCAGTTGGTCTGTAAAGAAGAGTGTGGAGGATACTTAAAAGAATATTTTTCAGATACTAGGGTACAGCCTTGAGGGAGAGAGAATAAAGCACTAGTGCTTAATTTTGGCTGTCTCTTAGGACAAGAAATGGATGCTGTTATTGGAGAAGGAAAAGAGATTAGAGTGTAGTCTCCGACTTTAAGACTATAAGGTTATTTATAGGGATAAGTATTATAGTTGCAATGAGCAGTGTTGGGTTTTGAAATTGTGGCTGATAATATGCAGTTTTGATAGTCTATATAGTGTATGAGGTTTGAAGGAAGACGGAGACATAATTCGCGTTAGAATGTTTACAAATGTCTTCTGAAAGGCTTGTGCTATAGGTATATTTTAATGTTTTATGGTTTAAGAAATAATAAGGATAAGGATTATGTAATATGATTCTAGAATAAGTCGTTGAAAGGGGTTGGAAATGGCATTATGTTGTAAGCTTCATAGAGTGTTTCTTCTGAAAAGGGGATGATTGTGGATAGCATGTAAGGGTTATTTCCTTGAATATATGACCAAGAGAAAATAAGGAATTGGTAGAAAGCTTAGCGGGTAAGGGGGAGTATGGGTTGGTGGTGCAGGGTTTGACTGCTGTTATGGATGAGTTCAAGTATGATGTTGTATGAATACAGATTTAAAGGAGTGTTATGGTTTTTGGCTGTTTTCCAGATGTTTTGAACTGTCATAATAAGGTTGTGTATATTGTCTGAGAAGACCTTTTCTAGGTTGAGGTGAATATTCAACTTTAAGAGTTCTTGCTGTAATTCTATTGTTGAATTTACATACTTTGTTATGACTATTGGATTGTCTTTAATGTCTGTTAATGTGTTGGTATTGTGGTGTAAATAAATAAATACTGTAAAGCTGTTCCGCCTATGTCCATTAGACCTCTCTTAATTTTCCTGGGGTTTGCTGAAGGCTGAACTTTTAAATGTGATAATACCTAGAGATCTTGGGACAGATTTATGAATTTCTTTTGGCTTTCATCTAATAATGATTTTATATAATTTAATTCTGGGGAAATGTTAGTTACATCTGAGTGAAATCTATTTTTAAATCTTTCTTGTAAGTAAGGGATATAAATTGATGTTAAATCTTTATTTTTGCTTACTATCTCCCTTATTTACTTGTGTAGTTCTTATGTGCATCTTAAGTCTGTGTGGATTTCCAAGTAACTTTATGAATTTTATCTGCCCTGTCTGTTTCACTATGAATCCTGGGTGCATTTCATATTTTGATTCTGTGATTTCTTTTTGCAGCGTAATGTTGGCTGTTTGTAGGAAAATATGTAAGAAGATCCAATTTGTCATCATGCTGTCTGTGAGAAAGAAGTATGAGAGTTTTATGAGAGATGGTTTTTGTGAAATACTTTGCTGTGAAAAAGAAAAATCATAAGTTAATAATATTTGATGTTATTTTGTTGTGAAATTTTCCTTAATTTGAAAATATATTTTCAGTTTTAAATTTTTACATGTTTGAAATTCTTTATATTGCAAATGTGTTTTTATATTTATACATTGATGTAAATGTATGAATTGTTCTCCCCTTGGCACTTTTTTCTAAAAGAAAATTGAAACAAATATTTATGGCTTTGGAGGTCTCAGTGGGGAACCTCCACCTCTAGGGACATTTTGTGGAAGTGGTAAAAGATATTGTTTGCCACCTCAAAATTATTGTTCTCCGTTGTCTATTTTCAAAGATATGGAATGAGGAATGTTGGTGTTTCTCATCAAGAAATTTGGAACATAGGTATGATCACGAGACCTATTATCAGATGGTGATGGGGGAGAAGTGTTCCTGGATGTAGTTATAGGAAGTTGTGGAACTGTGTCTTGTGTAGAAGGAATTTGAAGTGCTGACAGAGGTTGTAAAGGTCCTTGTGGGAGAGGGAGAGGTTGTGGTATAGGTAGATGAGGAATTGGGATAGGATGGTCTACTTTGAAATGATATTTAGGAGATAATGGAGGTGGTGGGGGAGATTGAATTTGTGATGCTGAAGGCTGAGTTGGGGATGGAGAATCGTCAAAAGATAGTTTTGGAGGTATAGTGCTTGGAAAACCTTTGAAAGTAAGTCTTTTTGGAGGGGAAGGAGAGAAAAGAAAGTTGGGCTTTAGAGATGGTAGATGGGCATGTGAGGAAGGTTGTGGCTGAGAAGTAGGTAAATGAGATGGTTGTGGTGAATGAGAAGTAGGTAAATGAGATGGTTGTGGTGAATGAGAAGTAGGTAAAAGAGATGGTTGTGTTGGAAGAGGAGAATTAGGTTGAGGTGGAAGAGGTGAATTAGAGGGTGGTGGTGATAGGGAAGGTGGTAAAGGATTTCTCTGAGGAGTTTGCAAGGAAGGTGGAAGTTGTCTTTTGAAATAAATAGTGTTAGGAATAGCTGGGGGAGGAGGAGGAGAAGTTTGTATTTGTTGGATGATATTAGGAGGTGGTTTATTAGATGGTATAAGGTCGCCTTTGGGGTTTGAGGTGGAAATGGGTACATTAACTGCTCTAAGTTTTGAAATTTTAATATTATCCCTATGGACAATGAAAGTTTTAGATGTTTTTAAACATTGTTAAAGCAACTTATTAAAATGTACTAACTGTTTTTTCACTTGAAAAGGGCCAGTCCATTTTGAAAAAGGTTTTGGTGACTGCCTCGGTTTTTTCACATTTAATATAAAAACAATCACCTACTCTAATAGGTGTTGCAGTTGCTTTTTTATGTTGCCTATTCATTTGTGTTGTTTCTTGCTGAAGGTGTTGGCGAGCTTGGTCTCGAATGAGATTGGCTTTCTGCAAGATCTTTTATATATTCATGAATAGGCTTTTGTGGTTCAGAGCCTTTTGTAAAAGAAGAGATATAATTGGGGAGATCCCAAGGAAGTCTTTTTGTTATAAGAATATAGGAGAAAATGAGGAGTACAACCGATAGAAGAATTGAAAGTGGAGTTAATCGCAATCTGAGTAAAAGGTATTAGTTTGCCACAATTATCATGATTTGAATTCACATAATGCCTTAGATGGTTTGCAATCTTCAACATTTCTCTTTCGGCCAAACTGTTGCTAGAAGCATGTCTAACAACGATGTTTATGGATTTTACACCCCATTGCTTGCAAATTTCCTTTAAAAATTGAAATGTCATCTCAGGTACTCGATCCGCAAGAATTACTTCAGGGGTGCTATGCTTGCATATGACTCTTTCAAGCAACGCCTGAGCAATATCTTTTGCTGTATGCTGAATTAAAGGCACCAGCTTCACATATCTTGTGAGGCTGTCTTTCAGCACTAACATATATTTAGCCTTTGTCTCCTTACATATCGGTAGTGGTCCCAGCACATCTAGGTGTATTCTGGAAAAGGACTCGAACGAAAGGGGGTAGGTTTTAATTTCGGTATTTTTCAGCGTGTTTCCCTTTACTCTCTGACATGAGGTGCAGGTGTTGCAATGTTCTTTCACCAGCGTATATAGTTTCAGGAATATATATTTTTCTCTGATTCTATAGACTGTTCTTTCAACACCACAATGTCCCGATGGGAGAGAGTCATGATTATATTCAATGATGGAATGTATCATTGAATCAGGGACTTGTATCAGAAAGCTACCATTTTGTGTGGCATAGTGGAGGATATCATCAATCAAACCGTGCTGAAAAGTGTCAGCGGAAGTATCATGTTGATTAAGAGGTTTGTTATGCGAGAGCAAAGGCTTAGCAAAATCATAGATCTTTTAATCTGGTGCACGCTTTTTGTTCTTTTACATATTTTCCTTTGTGAGGTTGAAGTGTGTGGTGGACAAGACTGCATTTTGAGCGAAAGTATGAGTTAGAGGTGGTGGATTTCTGCTCAAATAATCAGGAACGATGTTTAATTTACCCTGTTTATATACAATAGTAGGGTTGAAATGCGATATGAACAGGTTCCATCTTTCTAGACGGCCTGATAGCTGCCTGTGCCTGATGAGATGAATTAAAGGTTGGTTGTCTGTGATAATTGTCACTTCATAACCAAAAATAGTGTTGCGAAATTTGCGTAATGCAAAAACTATTGCCAGAGCTTCCTGCTCTATAGTGAAATAATTTGTTTCCGCTTTAGAAAGCAACCAAGAAATAAACGACAAGGGTTTCTCCTGTTGTTTTCATCTAGTTGAAATAAAACGGCTCCCAGAGCTACGTTTGAAGCGTCAGTGTTTATAAAGAAAGGCTTGTTATAGTCAGGATAACACAACTGTGGTTGTAACAAGAGCTTATCTTTAAAAATTTTGAAAGCTTTTTGTTCCGGACCCCAGACAAATTGAGTATTCTTATGTAATAACTGCGTGATCAGCTTAATAGTTTGAGAGTAATTGGAAAGATGAGAAAAGTAGTTCAGGATCCCAAGGATAGACCTTGTTTCTGACACATTTGTTGGAGGCTTGAAAGCTGTAAGAGTTTTGAGTTTTATAGGATCCAGAGAGATCCCATCTTTGGAAATTTTGAAGCCTAGAAAGAGTAAGCTGGTCCTGAAAAATTAGCACTTAGAAAGTTTCATTTTTAACTTGTTTTTCCGAAAGGAATCGAAAACTTTGTTTTCCAGATGATTTTGCAAAGAAGTCCCCATGATAAGAACGTCATTGAGGAAAACTCTGCAGGCATCGCCTAACAGGTGATGTAATGTTAATTCCATCAATTTTGCGAATGCAGAAGGAGTATTGGCTAATCCAAAATTTAAACGTGTTGGACAATATTGTCCTCTTGTTGTTCTAAAAGCGAGCAGCGGTTGTGTGTCTTCTTCGATTTCTACCGCGTTATAGCCATCCTTTGAATCCAAACTGCTGTACATACAACTGTTACCTAGAGAACTTAAAATGTCGTTTGTACAAGGTAACGGAAAGCGATCAAGGACTGTGTGAGAATTAAGGAGACTGTAGTTGACCACAATCCTCGGCCTTTCGGAATTTCTCTCGGAATCACCAACAGGGGTGCAGAATGCTGGCTTGAGATGGGTCTTATGTAACCTTTATTTTGAAAATCCTCAACCCATTCCTCAATCTGCGTTAGATATTTATGCGGCAACCTGTACTGGGACCGATAAATTACTTTTGGCGCGTCTTCTTTGAGTTATTTTAAACTTCGTTAGCGGACAGACTGGGACCTCATCGTCCTCTAAAGCTATAATGTCCTTGTATTCCATTAGAAGATTTAACAGATCTTCCAGTTGATTTGGGTCTGTTAAAGTTGCACATTTATCCTCATTTTTGAATGACTCCTGAATTATTGTTTTGTTCGTCTTCCGTAATTGTGTCAGAGTAAGGCCTTTAGAGCTGGTGGCTAAATTAACTTGCGAAGTTTCAGAAGGAGTTTCAAGAGTGAAAAGAAGATTGGCTATTGTTAAAAAGATGTTTGTTTGCAATGTGTGATGTGCTGCAGACATATTTATAATGTCCAAAAGAACGTGACCTTTATTAACAGAACTCAAAACGCTGCTTATAAGGAGATAGTTATGAAGGTAAGAGTTTTCAGAACTTTAAATGAGGTGGTCAGGAGGGGGGGGGGGTTTGCTGGAGAAAGCGCCTTTACAGGTAAATTGGTTTTAGAGTAATGTTCAAGAGTTTTCTATAATAGATAGCCTATACTTTGTGTCGGTATCAATCATTAAATTATTGACAAAGCTTGTTTCATTTGGATAAAGTGGTAAAGATGTGTTGTGGTTTACCTGTGTTTTAGGAAGGCTTTGTCTTTGTGGGTATATTGGAATAAGTGGCATTGAAACGTACCCGGTATCTGACACAATAGAGAGAGATTTTTATGTGCTTCAAACCTAACATTTGGCTGTGTAAGAAAATTAGTTCCTAAAAGTAAGTCTGCTTTAAATCCACATAAAGAATCATCTATTACAGTGAAATTAACTGGTAAAACTTTGTTTTTAATGTGAATATATAGTTTTGTTGTCCCTATTTGATTAAAAACATCTCCTGTGATCGATTTTAAAGTTAGGCCTTTTTTATTAGTGGTATATTTATGGCAAATTTTTCTAATTCTAATATAAGAGACTTTCGCCAAACTACTATTGCTTTCGGAGTCAATCAAAAAGCGATTATTGTTTAATGTATAATTATTAAATGTTATATTAGTATCTAAAAAATATGCAGGACCAATTAAAGGTTGAGAATTTGCGTTTACATCCATGACTATATCTGTATTATTTGTGAAAGATGATGATAATGTTAGTTCTTGTTTAGGAGATGTGATATGAGGGAGGATTTAAATCTTCTAGATATAGAGGAAGTTGAGACTCTATTTGAGGTGATTTTTGTGTAATGAGGTTCGAAAAATCAGAAGTTTGAAATTTTGATTGCGGTTGAGATTGAAAAATTTGTTTGTTCTGCGGGGTCTTTGGCTCGATTCTTTTTGCTCTGAATTTAAATTTATACAAGGTGGTTGTGAATTTGAGTTTGTATCCATTGGTATAGCGGTGTTGTTTGTGAAAGAAGAAGAAAGCGTTACTATTTGTGGAAGAGAGTTTGAACCTATATGTTCAGAAGTGAAATTAGAGAAGTGCTGCGATTCCTTGGGATAGAGAGGAGATTGATATTGTGCGTGTTGTGTACTCTGAGTAGTTATGGGTGTGTGATTTTCATCATGAGAAGTTAAATGATGGTTGAGGTTGAGGTTCTAAAAATACATCCAGTGATGGCTCGGGGATCGATTCATAATGCTCAGAATCGAGAGTATGAGAAGCTAAAAAGGAATTAGGTAACGTTGCTTCATTAAAAGATAATATAATGTCTGAGAAGTCTTTTTGAGATGAAGAGGAGGTGCCCTGAGAAAAATTATGATTTATATGTTGCAGGACATTGAAAAGGTGAAAATCAAATTCATTGAAGGAAGTTAATGGGGAAGATAGATTAAAATTCATAATTAAATCGTGAAAAGAGTTTGAACTATCATGGAATTCAAAAGGTAAAATATTATTAAAACAAGAGGAAGATATATGAAAACCATAGCTGAGAGTTAGAAAAAGTATGCCCCATTAAGCTATTTTTATTTAAAAAATTATCCCTATCTAAATTATTATGCAATTCATTACAATTTTTAAGAGTCTTCTACATTGTTTATAGTGTATGCAGGTGCTGTTCTTCTACTCACTTTATTTGTACTACTTAATATTCTGTTTCTCTTGTATATATTGAAAGTGCGCTTTTCATATTCATTCCTATTTATTTTATTTTTTTGCGCATTTTCCTCACAAGTACTTTGCCTCCTTGTACTATTAGAAATTAATATTCCCTCACTGCTCTTTATTTGGCATCCATTATGCCTATTTTATCATATGCCTTGTTCAATCTATCACTTTCCCATTTCTCTATATTCGCGTGAGCTATATGATTTCCAAAAATGCTTGTGGTACTACCACTACTACTTTTCCTGCTATCATACATTATATCTGTCTTAATTTCCTCTTTACCTACTACCTCTGCAGCATTTTGGGCTATATAGATATCAACCTGACTTATATCATATTTATTACTACTACTTTTCATGTGAGATATTGTGTCTTTAGATTCAGAAGGGGTCCTGTTCCACATATTACTTCTAACATGGGCAATAGGATTGTCCCTCATTGTGGGTGAGAGCTTTGGTTTAGTGGATTTTTGATTTGTGTCATTTCCACTACTACTTTTCTTATTCCCGGTTTCTTCAATTGTTATCACAACCTGTTTTACCTTGTTATAATTATATAGTGTTATTTTTAAAATTGTATGTTTTAAAATTAGAAATTGGGTTAAAAGTATCATTTACAACAAAAGGCACCTGATCCGTGGGGAGATGTTGAGAGTCTTGAGTGGGAGAAACCCTGTTGAGAAAAGCATAATTATTAGTAGTAATATTTAAAAAACCTATAGTTTCTCCTGAAGAACCATTAAAATCATCCTCAACTATACCTTCTGGTTCTAATACACCGTCATCCGCTATGACTTTGGATCTGAAATGGAAACAAGAAACATTTTGCATACATTAAGACATTAAGAATATAGAGACAGTAAGAAGAAGAAGCCACACGGGCCTGTCGAGACTGTCCCAGTAAACCCACTAACCAAACATGCTCATGCAAATCCACAAAGCACCCTAGGGCTTGTCAAGTTACTGTAACTACAAATCCACCAATTTGGCTTAGTCAAAACTAATGATATATATATATATGAACCATCCACATGCTTAGCCAATTTGGCTTAGTCAAAACTAATGATATATATATGATACCCAAACCATCCATATGCATTAATAGCTAAGTTATGGTCACGCATGCAGACTAACATTAATAACTACTATAACTAAAAACCCGCCAATTTGGCTTTATCTAAATATATTATATGATACCCAACCCATCCATATACCCATCCAACCCTTTCTTAAATGTTGCACTCGAGTCACACTCAACAACCTCCTGTGGCAGACTATTCCAAAATTTAACAACCCTATTACTAAATGATGCTTTCTTATATCAAGATGGTATGCTTTCTCCTTAATTCAATAATAAGCCCTATTGTATTAAAACTATAAACTTTTATGGTAATATGTTGTTCAACAAATTATCAGTAGATGCAAAGATTTGTAGACTTGTATCATGGTCCCCTCTAAGAAATCTCTACAGAAAACATTCCTAACTCCTTCAGCCTCTCCTCATAGCTTTTACCCTCAAACCCAGAAATCATCCTTGTTGCTTTACGTTGCACTCTCTCTAGCATATCTAAGTCTTTCTTTAAATAAGGGGCCCAAACTTGTGCACAATACTCTATTACTGGCCTATCATAGCTAATATTATACAGTTTACTTATTACTCTTGCTCTTGTAAACAACATTGCAATTATTATGCCCGCATCCTATTAGCATAAATGCAACAGCTGCTAAAATGTTTAGTTATTCGGCAAAAACTTCATTGGGTGTTTTGTACCCAAATCTTTTTCTGGGTCTGTAGACTCAAGCCAATCCCCTATCATATCGTAGTTAAAACTTTTTATTTGAGTAACCTAGGTAGGAACTACACTTTTTACTATTAAAATTCATTTGCCACTTATCTGCCCACCCAAGAAGCTAATCAAGATCATTTTGAATCTTTATACATCCATCACTATTCTAACTGAGGTGGCCACTTTATATCATCTGCAAACTTAGAAACCTTGTATTTAAGTCCCTGGTCTAAATTATTTATATATATATGAGGAACAATAGTGGCCCCAGCACTGAACCCACCCTGTGGGACACCACTCTTCACTATTTCCCATGATGATTTATTGCCATTTAGTTGTACAATTTGTTTGCTATTTCGCAACCACTCTTTAATCCAACCATGTACCACTCCACCTATACTTGCAATAATCTCATCAGCCTTTATGTGGGGAACCTTATCAAAAAGCTTTGCTAAAGTCTAAATATATAATATCAACTGGATCTCATCGGTCATTGCAGTCAGTAATGTATTCCATAAATTCTAAAAGGTTTGTCTTACATGACTCACCCTTTCTAGAAATCCATGGGAGTCATACAATACCTTTGTTATCTTCTAAATATTATATGACCTCTCAAACTTTTCCAGAACCTTACAACCAGAGATGTTAGGCTAACTGGCCTATAATCCTAAATCTTCCTTACTACTTTCTTATAAATAGCACAACATATGCCGCTTTTCAGTCGTTTGGCACCCTACCAAATGTTATAGATCGCTTAAAAATCAAATACAGTGCTTTGCAATGCTGGTACTACCCTCTTTTAAAGTTCTACCATGTATCATCAGGGCCTGCAGCTTTTACTTGGATCAATATGTTTTATTAAAACGTTAATATCTTTTAATAAATTCAAATTCTGTAAGTCTATTTGTTATATGCATACAAGAACTATTATCTCAAACTATTATCTAATCTTCCTCAGTAAACACTGAAGCAAAATAAGTATTGAAAATGTTGACCAACTCCTTATCTGAACTTACTAAATTTCATCAATTTTAATTGGACCTATTGTCCTATTCTTACTTTTAAATTTGTAAAGCTAAAAATTTCAGGTCTTTATTACTATTCCTGGCTAAATTAATTTCTGCCTTCTCTCGTCTTCTTATTTGACTTGGTTAAGTTCGTTTCTATTTTCCTATAATTTTCTAAATCATCTTCCCTATTACTACCCTTTGAATATTTTTAAACATTTATGCTTTTCATTGATTTTATCTCTTTATCTCTCTATTCCAATTCGCCAAACGTTTTCTCTTCGACACCCTAATGGGTTTATTTTTTAAAACATACTGACTGAATATCTATTAAAACTTGCTTATTATGTTCCCACACATGATAAAAACAGTTTTGGTCTTTAAACTTTATCCCAGTCAGTTATATTACGCATGTCTCGTAATTTGGTAAAATCGCCATTTCGAAATCTAAGATATTTTCCTTATTAGCTTGCAATTTGGGCCCAGGTATCACATTCATATTAAATCTAAGCATATTATGGTCACTAAGTCCTAAATTCTCTTCTTCAACTTTTAATCTTATCAACAATAATTATCACAGGTTAATATTGTCTAATAGTGCATTGTTGTCTTCTGGGTTCATGGACCATCTGGCTCAAAAAGTTATCTAGTATACAATTTATAACACTGAACTACTATGGTCCGTGTTAGACAAGGAATCTCATTGAATGCCAGGAAAATTAAATCACCCATTATGACTATACTTTTTTTTAGTGGTATGCTGTCTCAATTTCTTTTCTTTAAGACATTAAGACATTCACAGGAGGCCCTGGCAAATGCCCTTATTTTATATAATTTATTAAACATAAGGATATCTTACCCATACTGATTCAATATCATGATTAGTTTTAAAGTCAGTCCATTAATACAGATTGAATATTATTTTTAATATAAAGCCACACCCCCACCTTTCTTTCCTCTATGCTGGTATAAATAGTGAATATCCGCCCATTTCATATTCCTGAAAGGAGTTCCCATTAATTTTTCATTAACCCATGCCTCAGTTAAGTGCAAATAATGTCTAGATTCTCATTTATGGTATAACTAATCAGCTCATCTTTTATTTCTAAGGCTATGAGCATTTGTGCAGAATATTCGAAATGTTGCTATTTTTATTACAACATTATTATTTGAACCTGTAATAACACTAGTTTTATTTATATCACCACTAATACAGTTACCATTGCTATTATTCATCCCTTGATTTAGCCCATCACTTTACCTAGTTTTTTGCTATAAACAAGTCTCCAAACTGTGCCAAAAACCCCAACACCTTTTACGACTCAAGTGAATCTACTCCTGCTGTAAAAGATCATATCCAAAATTCTCTCCACAAATCCAAAAACCTAATATTTTCTGAAAAACATATTTCTGAACCTGTTATTATGACTAAAGCCTACTCCCATTCCTGATCTACATCTAACCTAGGTAAATCCCAGAAATCATGCACTCTCCACTAGCTGTCATCTTCTGAATCAATCTCCCATAATCTGCTATTAATTCTTCACCTTCATGTCCCCATAATCAGTTTGTACCCACATGCACAATCACATTTGAATTAACATTTGTAGAATCAATCTCTCTATCTATCCTATCCATGATATCACTCACTCTGGCACCTGGATAACATACTCTCAATCGTTTCTTTTTATTCTTTTGAAAAGTCCTATCTAGGTATCGTATCATAATTAGCAATGCTTCAGCCTTTCTTTAGAAAACTCAACATTACCATTGGCACTCTCTGATCCCTCCCATCTGGAAGACAGTTCGAACCCTGTACTGCAGGTCACAGGCTGACTGACTTTCGAGATCCTCATCTTTAAATTATTATTTCTAGTTTTTATAACTCTATATTCATCTGCAGACCTATTTTCAACTACTTTAACCTTTTCCCTCTCATCTTCCTGCCTAGGTGAATCACTATTCCTGTCTACCCTTATATCCCGCTCCCTCCTCGCCTCGACATCCCTACTAACTTTTTTCTTGACACTTCCCTCCTAGTGTGTTTGTGTGTGAGTGTGTTTGATTTGTGATTATTTTCATAGCTGCATTTTGCTTACAATGAGAGTTGGGAGCATTTAAATAAATTGTGTTAGCATTTGTATCTCCTTGAACCAGGAAGGGAGGTTTTTCCATGTTGTACTACCCTCCTCATTGGTAAAAAAACACATCATTTGGTTCCTCATTGTAATAATTTTCACTTTCATCATCATAGTAAAAGTTTTGCTGTTGCATCTCATATTGTTCATCTGGAGCTTCTTCATATTCACTTGTGGGTTCAGCCATTCTGGCGTAAGATGTTTGCTTATTTCTCCATGAAGATCTATGATTTTGTTGTGGTGTCTGCTGATAGCTTGGTATATTTTTGGGTTTTACTCCCTGATATGATTGTCTGTAAATGCCACTTCCTTTCCATTTATTATTTATATTTTGTTTAATTTGTTCAGTTAGTGGGGCGTGTTTCAAAGGAAAATTTGTGTTATTTGGATTCCATCTTGAATCTTTGCAGTTTGGCTTTGTTCCCCTTTTGTGTTTTTCATTACAATAACGGCAATATGGGTCAGGACAAAATGGAGTTGTGTGCCCGGATCTCTCACAATGAAAACATATCTGGGTGTTTTGGCGCAGGGAATTTTGCCTAGTGTGAAACACAGGAGTTTGTGGCTTTGATTGATGGTTAAAATTTCTTTTCTGATAATTTTGGTTTGGTTGCTGAAAGTTTTGGCGCTGGGGAAAGTCTTGGGGCTTCTGTATGAATGGAGCTGCTTTTTGGAAGTGGATGTTTGCCTGAGGGATAACCATTTTGATTGGGTTATTTAATCTGCCCTCAGATTTCTGTAAAAATACTTGAATTTGTTTCGTTAGCTCTAGATTTGGGTCGTAATACTTCTTAAAATCCTGTCTAAATATATCAGGTTTCTTGGGTAGTAATGTACCTAGATGTAAAAATGCTGTGGCCGTGATGAGTTTTTCATCTGGTTTAAAAGCATCGCCGAAATGGGACAGAGTATCAAAAAATTCAGTGTAGATTTCTTGCAATGAAAGAGCCACAGAACTGAGTGAGAGATTTTCAGCGCACTTAAAATTTTGCATGCGCAACATCGCGTCAAGAGAAGAGTGTGGTTTATCAGGGAAGATACATTCTTTAATTTGTCAATAAAGTCATCTAACATGGGGACATTAAAAATCTTAGGTTTGGCATTTAAGAACTGCCTTACTTCTGAATCAGGATCGTTGCTGACCTGATTTAGCGCCTGAGTGAGTTTAGCTGATTCTGATACACAATGTTTGAGTAAAATGTTTTCTCTGACATTTATTTCCCAGTTAGCAAGGGATGGCCCCGTCCATCTACCGTTGACCCTGCCTGTGAGAAGCAGATCCGGTCTTGTCACCTGTGTAATTGTGGCGATAGGTTGGACCAGTGCAGTGGTGGCTGGAAGTTGGGCTAGTGTGGTATTGGCTAGTGTAGAATCAGCATCATCAGTTGAGATTTCTTAATAATACAGTGCCAAGAGAACAGGATTTAGCACTAAACTAAATTTGCGAAATCTGATTTGTAATTGTGTTATAAAAATAAACCCCAAAATTTAAGTGACTTTAACGTTAATTTTATAACTTTTTGATAAAACCAAAGGGGTGTATAAGTTTATATATCAAAATAATGAATATTTTTAATCTTTGCTTTTAAAATATACTGGGAAAAATTAATAACTTTTGTACCTGTCGTGTGATAGCTCTTGAAGTGAAGATTCTTGGCACTTTCTGTGTGGTTTTTGCGTTTGCTTCTTTCTTCACCTATGACTTCCAGCAGCTTGCTTCGGAAAACTTCATATATTTTCGCCAATACTCTCAAAATGGTCCACTGAAGGCAAGGAATGTTGCTTTCCCACTAAAAAAATTTCCTTCAGTGTTTGGAAATGGGGAGTTGAGATATAGGCCTTGGGATGGTTTAGAGGATAACGCAATGAGAGATTGGATGAGAGTAGTTTTATTTCGAGGTTAAAATTTTCACCTTCGCGAAAAGTGCCTAAAGAAAAATAAAAAGAAATTACAAAACAAGAAAAAAATAAAATGGTTTTCACAAGAAAAATTACACATCTTTAAAACCTTTAAAAGAAAAATTGAAATTCTATCATATCTAGGGCTTGAAATACCATACGTATAAATGTTACCTACACATCTTGTGATAAATTACATAAAAATATTATAGAGGCATCCTAAAACTTTAAATACCCAGTATACCATAAATATTATACCAAATATATAAGTTTTTCTTACACATCTTGTGATTAATTACATAAAAATATAGAGGCATACTAAAACTTTAAATACCCAGTATACCATCTATAAATTCTTTCATGGGAAAGTAGCAGTGGGTACTAAAATTTTACACGAAACTTTAAAAGAAGTCAACATAAGCAATTTACATCATTAGATTTCCGATTGTAAATTTTCTATGAAGGGCATGATTATGAACAAAGTTATAAAATTAGGGGAGAACCGATGTATATAACGTTGGTGACCAGATGGTGGCCACGTCTAAATATACTTTGGGTGCAAAGTTTATTCAGAAGGGTACATAAGTTTTATAACAAACTATAAAAAAAAAAAACAAAAAAAAGGAATCAACATAAGAAATTTACGTCATTAGATTTCTGATTGTAAATTTTCTATGAAGGGCATGATTATGAACAAAGTTATAAAATTGGGAGATAACCGATGTATATAACGTTGGAAACCAGATGGTGGCCACGTCCAAATATACTTTGGGTGAAAAATTTATAAAAAAAAAAAAAAAAAAAAAAAAAAAAAAAAAAAAAAAAAAAAAAAAAAAAAAAAAGGAATCAATACATTTCAAATTTTAAACAAGGCAAATGATTTACAGTACTAACTTTACGATTAAATTGTAAGTAAAAAATTTTAATTATACTGTAAAGAAAATTTTTTTTCACAAAGTCTTTGAGGGGGAGAAAAAGAAACTTCGTAGTAAGTGGGACGAAAAACCATAAAGCAGTCCTAAATATACTTAGTGTGAAAAGCATATTTAGAAAAGTAAAAACTAAAACTATCAAAAAAAAACATTCCAAACTTATTTTACCATAAAACTTATAAATTATGTTCTACTTTACACTCATTCTATTACCAGGTCCAGAATCAAGCGTGTAGTATTACAAATTTTCCCTATCACACTTATTATTATGTTTTTTATTATAATTATTATTTTTACCATTATTATTATAATTATTATTATTATTATTATTATTATTATTATTATTACCCTTAGTATTATTATTATTATTATTATTATTATTTTTATTAGTTTTTTTTATTATTATTATTATTATTATTTATTTCATGGGAAACCCAAAACTTTCATGGGCTTTATTTTCGCTTAGAACAAAGAGTTGCAAATTCCTCATAGAGAAAGAAGTGTGCACCATATATACGGTATGGATTTTGAAGTAACAGTTTTATGGGTTCATGAAGAGCAAGAAAGGAAAAGTTACTATTACAGGTTCTGAGCATTTATTTGAATGGAGGGGGCAGTAGGTTACAGGATAGAAATTATAACTACTTTAAATGCCCCAAAAAAAAGAATTGCAAGTATTAAAATTGAGAAAAAAAAATGGCCTGGTAGGTAGTGCAAAAAAAGACTGCACTTTAAAAATAGGGCCCTTAGTAGTCTATTTTAAAGCGTATAAAATTTTTTTTTATAGTAGTAAAAAAAATTTCTAAAAAAAAATATACGCTTGAGAAAAAAATTCTAGATTTATAAAATGTATGATATGGCAAAACAAATTTTATGGGAAGAAGGAGAAGAAAGAATAAAACTCTACTCCATGGTGCTTCCTGTGAATTTTCCGCCACCCGCGTTTGAGGTAGGTCTACGTTAACTAAAGTATAGCCAAAGTTTGCCTATTTTAGATCTTAAATTTTATGAAGTCACTGAGTTAGGTTAGGCTTTCAACTCTAGGAATAAATTATAAAAATAAAATATGAAATGATGATAAAAGTGCTTACCAAGAATAATCACAATGAGCACAAAGAAAAGATGCACGACTTGAAGGATTCATTCGGATTATAAGAATGCTTGCCATCCTTGTTTTCCAACCGGATTGCATGGGTGAAGGGGGGGAGGAAAAGGGGGGATTGAAATTCGTTTGTGAGATAAGAAAAGGTGCTAGTGCTAGCTGGAGAATGGATGGTAATTTATTTAGTAAAATTTTTGTAGATGTAAATAATTTAGACTGCTAAATGAAAGAATATATAAATAGAAACGTCTATGAAATGTTAAAAATCGTCGGTTAAAACAAAAATCCGAAAATAGAAGTAAAAATAAAAATAGGTTTATCGACAACACTGCGAGAGAATAAGAAGAAAAAAAATAAAAAAGAGAGAGAGAGAGAGGGAGGGTTAGTGTTCTCTGGGAGTTAGCGGTGGAAGAATTTCCAGAAAAGTCAAGAGAAGTTAGTTGTTATTTGTCTTATTTAAATTAAGATGTTTCAAAAAAAAAAAAAAAAAAAAAAAAAAAAATAGAAATCCAAGTGAGGAAATAAGAATGGTATATTTTAAATAAGATGCAGGGAGATAACGAGATCTAATAAGAAATTTCAACTTACCAATTAAACGCTCGTTGGCAACTTAAATGACGCCTTATATTTTATCTGCAGTATAAGAAGGGGGGGGGGAGTCAAATAAACATAGGGGTGTAGATTGTCGACTTGTCCACAAAGGGGGGAAAAAAAAGAAAAGAAAGAAAATAAAAACGAGAGTTGAAATAACTTTTCTCGAATTTTGAAGCTTGCTTCTTAAAATTTGATGTTGTATAAACCAAACATTTTTACAGATAAAAATCTGATATATATATATATAATAATATATATATATATATATATATATATATATATATATATATATATATATATATATATATATATATATATATATATATATATATATATATATATATATATATATATATATATATATATATATATATATATATATATATATATATTAGGGATGTACCGATAGTATCGGTATCGGCAGTATCGGCCATTTTTGGGGGTATCGGTATTGGTTAATATGGCCGATACTTCTTACTTTTTGGGTGTAAAATTATGAGAAACATTTAGATTCAATAATAAATCTAGTTTTGATATATATAGCTAGTACAAGGTCATGTTTTTTTTTATTTACTCAAATTCTTTTTAACTTAGATTTTTAGCGTTTCTCCAACTTGGGTTTTAGCGTAACATTTACCTATTTAGATAGCCATTATTAACTTTCTGGATTATTCATATTTTAGATATCTAGTGTAAATAGGGTTTTAGTGTTTTAAAATGTCAGTTTTTAAATTTAGGTTTTAGCATACAAATAATTTTATGCAGATGATTTGGTTTTGTGTGGTGAATCGGAAGAGTTTGAGAGGATTGGTAGAGAGAT
Organism: Trachelipus rathkii; assembly: GCA_015478945.1. NCBI lineage: Eukaryota > Metazoa > Arthropoda > Malacostraca > Isopoda > Trachelipodidae > Trachelipus > Trachelipus rathkii. The sequence goes on along the minus strand of JABUQX010003573.1, from coordinate 43,460 downwards.
TTGGCGGTGTGTAAGGGGGTTGTTACAAACGAGATAAGAGTAAGGTTATATGTGAGAGATTCCTTGGGTGTTAAGTTATGTTGACAGATACGGAACAAGGCCCTGAGTTAATATTTATTATATGTTGATGAAAAGAGAGTTTATGATGTATGTTATGAATGTAAAGGTGGTTTAGCAATTAAATCGTTGGTGGATGTAAAGAGACCAAGTCTTTAGTGTGCCAGGTTCCACATGAGGCATGTTGTTACCAGCAATTATTAGTAGTGGACGCCATGGTCTGGAATAAGAGGTATAGATCTAAAAGTTCAATGCTGTCTAGATGATAATCTAGGGTTATGTTGTGTGGGGAGAAGGAACTTGACAGATATAAAATGGTAGATTGACTGGATACCTTGATGTCAAAACTTACAGAAGATGAGAGAGAACAAATGTTATGCATATAAGTACAAAGGGTGATACAGTCAGTTTTTAGCGAGTGTATAGTGGTGAGTGTTTGGAATCGATATATTGAAAGACTGTATGAAAGTGATTGGGTCAGTAAAGTGAATGAGGAGAGAATAAAGGTACAATAGAGTGGAACAGCTAAGTTTGTGAGGGTGGTTGTGGCCCACCTGGGCCAAGAGATGAACGCCAGCTACACTGATGATATGCCATAGTGAGGGAATGTCGCGGTCCCGCAGCTCAGGTGGGATTTTCTGACTGCACGAGTTCTCACTAATAGGGGTGGTAAGGCTGGGCTTTGTTTTCGATTTGCGCCATATTCTTCCACATTGCTTGTTTCCGGCACATACTTACCACCAGTCTGGGGAAAAGCAGATGATATATATATAGTTATAGGCAGGTATATATATATATATATATATATATTTTTCTATATATAACATATATGAGAGGTATATATATATATATATATATATATATATATATATATATATATATATATATATATATATATATATATATAGAGAGAGAGAGAGATTTTATTTTAAAAATTATAAAATTTAATATAATCGTCATATTCAAAATTTCATCATCGTTCCATCACTAATATATATATATATATATATATATATATATATATATATATATATATATATATATATATATATATATATATATATATATATATATATATGCTAGTGTGTTATAAACTGTTTATTCATTTATAATGCTAGTTATTACATACTGAAAATGCATTGTAGTTGCATCAATGATCCAAATCATTTCTGCTATGCCTTTAGTGAGGTCACAATATAGTCTCAGAAAAGAAATATAACTTCATTGATAAAAAAGTCATATGAAATGTATTTCCGATTCATAATAGGTAACCAAATCAAATCGTGGTCTCCTCATATATGTTACGCTCATGTGTAATGCTGTAACAGGTCGAATGGATCTCATCAGATGCTATTTGCTATTTAATAGTTAGGAGAAAACGTGTCAAGTGTCGAAAAAATAAAATACCCAGATTTTTTGGGAAATATGCTAAGCTTCATTTAATTAATTAGTTAGAATTAAGTGATCTCGTTTGTAGTCTAAATATCTCAAAAAATCAGCAAGAAATACTGGTATTTCTAGGTGTTGGTATTTCGGATGTTGGTAAAGTTAATGTAAAGCCCGCGCCTACGCAAATCTGCCATATTTCACACACACACACACACACAAAACCGACTGAAACAAACACGCAAAGAAAAAAAACAGACTAAAACAAAAGGAGAAAACGGAATAAAAAAATGAACACACACTAAATACTAACTTAAAAAATTTAAGTACTAAAATTAAATAAAAACATGCTACTATACAATGAAAAAATAAAATTTAAACCTATACAACTTTACTATACTCGGGTAGGCAATATTAAAATTTGCTAAAACCTAAAAAAAAAAATTTAAAACTAAAATTTATCTTGTAAAACGCCAAATGCAGACCTCGCCGAAGCGAATAAATGATTAATTACCAGATAAAATTTAATAAACCTTTCAATTAAAACAAAATATTTGATAAAATACACATACACTTTCACTAAACACAGCACAACATAATAATAATGAAAAATAAAATAAAGATAAACATTCAACAAGGAGCACTTTCAAAACACGTCTACACTTCACAAGAATAAAACACAATTTGTAAATATATATTTTCTTTTCTTAACAAAATAACTTAATTACTAAAATAAAAAAAAATAAACTTTTTAATAGAAAAATATCAAGGTGTTTGATATCTGTACAAAAAGTACTCTAGAAACAGCTACTCACTCTCATATAACCAAAAATGTTTAAATTTGTTGACCAGTGTTATTTGGATGTTTAAGCATTTGTTATATTTTTGGAGTCTTATTAAAAGTTTAACCATAGTTTACATTTGTATTTCGTGATTTTCAGAGTGATCGAAAATAAGAATGTCATTTATTAACATGAAAATTGAAGAGAAATTATCATATTCAGAATCTACATACAAATTATAAATGAAATATTTAAAATATGTTTCATTTTTGTACATAATTTAAAGTAATAAATATATGTAGTTTTTTCTTATTAATTTAATATAATTTTTTCCCCCTTTTTTCATTATTTTAATTAGGAGAACAAACACAAAAGCAAGAAACCAAAGCCATTGAAACACCAAAAGTCTTTGATCCGCAATTACGCATTGGTGGCTCAGAAGCTACAAAAATCCCTTTGATTCAACCTAAATTAGAGCCTCCAAGCTCTCCTACTGGGGTGTTAGACTTTCCGGCTGCTGATACGTTGCCTGCACAACCTCCTACTGTCCCAGTATTTCCATTATTTATAAGGTATTTTATAAAATATATTTATCTTTGTCAACCTTTTCAGTATATATATATATATATATATATATATATATATATTATATATATATATATATTATATATATATATATATATATATATATATATATATATATATATATATATATATATATATATATATATATATATATATATATATATATATATATATATATATATAAAACTACCTTTTAACGTGCTTTATCCCCTTTTCAGAGGGTAACACGGGGGGACTACAGGAAATTGAATATATATATATATATATATATATATTATATATGATATATATATATTCCGTTGAAATATATATATATATATATATATATATATATATTCCTTCTTTATCTACCTTCTATTTTCCCAAGAATGGGAGTAAGGTGCGTGACGAGCACCGGAAAAGCCGTAGAAGAACATGACAAAAGTCGAAAGAAAGCCCAGCCTTACTCGCCCCTCAGTACCATTAATTAGTGAGAACTGGCCACAGTCAGAAAATCCATCCAAAAGCTTCATGGGACAGCGACGGCGGACCCTCACCATGGTAGATCGTCAATGTAAGGGTTCATCCCTTGCCCAGGTGGGCTAACCATACCCCCTCACAATCCCCCTGCCATTCACTCCTGTTATACACCTTCTTCTCGCCTACCAAAC
>JABUQX010003573.1:25000-27500 GCA_015478945.1 Trachelipus rathkii | reverse complement strand
TAGCATAATAGTTCGTTGGTTAGTATAATAAGAACGAACCATTTATTTTGTACTGTTTTATCCGAAATGATACTCGATATTTGACCTGAATCAATTAGATCAATAGATCAAAAGTCTAGACGGTGGATAGGGAGGGAAGGGGGACGGTGGTTTTTGGATTTACTGATTTACTTCTTTAAATGTACGCGGTAAACTAATACACTTTAATCTAATGATATTTTATTCAAGAAGCTTATTTTTATTTATGTTTGGATAAAACTATTGTTAATTTATGTTATGATTTGGATAAAACTTTTGTGCTTATGTTTGCCTTTATTTGCTGGATATATGAATGTTGTTAGGTAAGGGTTAATGAATAAATTTTTTGTAATATTCTGTGAGTAGATGTAGAAAACTTTGTTACGTTAGCATATTTCGTTGGTCTGTATGATATTCGGTAAAGTTATGATACATTTTTGCTAAATGTTATTGTGTCTCAATGTAAAGTTAACGTTAATATGTTAGAATATGCTTGAACAAGTATGAATAGGTTACGTTTTTGGATGCAATGTTAGTTACTTTAACTGGTGTTAAGTGTGGAACTTTGTAATGTTAACAGTTTATTCGTTTTTAAGGTGTGTTGTTTGTCTTTGCACATTATTTTCTTAGTTCATGTTACGCTATGTTAGCTTTTATTGATGTGGAAACTTTAGTTAACAGTTAGAGTATAATATTCGGGTGATATCAGAATGATAATTAACACATATGTTGTGAATTAAATTTTAGTTAAATAATTACGATGTTAATATAAATTTAACATTGTTGTGTTAGAGATATCATGACAAAGTGTGCATAGGTTTTACGTTTTTTTATGCAATGTTCAGTTACTTTACTGTTGCTTTTAAGTGCTGGAACTTTGTTAACCGTTAGCAGTTAATTATGTTTAAAACGTGTCAGGTTTGTCATTGTGTATTATAATTCATAGTTCAGATGATGCTAAGTAAGCTTTATTAATGTGAAACTTTGTTACGTTAGCATATATTCAGTTGATCAGTGTATGAAGAATTTGTTTTTATGTTATGGTTATCCAAAATGATACTCGAAATGTAACCTTGAATCAATAGATCAATAGATCAATAGATTCAATAGATCAATGGGCAGTGTGGTATGGCCGTTTTGATTTACTGATTTACTGATTTAGGTATGTAAAACATGGATAATTTTAGTAAAATATGACCTGAATCAATGAGATCAAATAGATCAATAGATCATGGTTGGAAAGGAGTATATATATAGTATATATATATTATATATATATATATATTATATATATATATATTATACTATATAGTATATATATATATAATAATATATATGATATGATAATATATATATATATATATATATATATATTATATTATAATATATATATATATACTATGTGTGTGTGTGTAGGTGTGTGTGTGTTTGTGTGTGAGTGTGTATGTATGTATATGCATGTATATGAATGTATATGAATGAATATACGCGTGTATGTATGCATGTATGTATGTATGTTTTTTTATTTTTTATTTTTTTAATTTATATATATAAAAAGCGCCTGATGACTCAGTGGTAGAGCACTCGCTAAACAAACCAGGTTCGCAACTGGTCGGGTGGGAGTATGCGAACTGTTCTCTCCTTGGAATTAACTTCGTCCTGCTCGGACTTTAATGGAGTACACCCCCTTCCTAGATTAGGGCTCTGCCCGTGAGCGGTGATGTTTATCTGTCAAAATAAAAAAAATTTAAAAAATATTCGACATTTTTGCTCTGCCCGTGAGCGGTGATGTTTTTTTTTTCTATATAAAATTAAAAAATATTCGACATTTTTAAGGACTAGTTTTATAAATTCTTGAAACAAAACAATTTTAAAAAATTAACTCTTGCACCTTCTCCAAATTACGAACGAACGACAAAATTTACTTTCATATGATTGGTTAACAAAGAATGGCTATATACACATGATCGGTTGAATTCTAAAATAAAACTTGTGACGAAATTTTTTTGAATTACATTTTTTTAAATTAAATTTAGGTTTATTCATAAACTAAATTTAATTTTAAAACAAGCATAAAAATATAGTCAATGAAAAAAAAAACAATATTTTGTAAAATATTTATTGATAAAGAAATTAAATTATTTTTATTCAAACCTTTGATTTACATAGTTTATTTTGGATTGTCAATACCTTTTAGTTAAAAGCTACCCATCTATCTTTTCATTACTCTATGTTTAATGGCTGTTAAAAAAAACAAATGGAGAATCTCTATTGGTGTAAATACCACGAAGATTGAAATACTGTAAATAGGGGAGAGTATCACGGGCTTTCGTCACAGGTGGTTCACTTGTTTTCAGCTCGTGATAGCCTAAAAGTCAGTATTTTGTCTGCCCGGAGGGACGGTTTATGCCCTTCGTTGGTGAGCCAGCTGTCAAAAAAAAAACTGTAAATAGTGATTTTCTGATCGAACATCGATATGATG
>JABUQX010003573.1:0-22500 GCA_015478945.1 Trachelipus rathkii | reverse complement strand
GGGGCGAAAAGAACTTTGAGGCTAGGAACGCCTGGCCTCGTTCACCATGGGCGACACTGATGACCGAACTCGCTTTTGGAATTGAAAAGAATAAATACGGTAAGTGAGGCCGGCCTTGAATAAATTCTCTCTCCCTTTCATAGTTCAACAAATTACCTGCAACGAACATTACAAGACGCGGAGAGGAAATGGCCTTCAACAAGAATTACAAGAAATTAAATGAATAGATCTTAACAAACTGTCTAAATTTACGTAAAATATTTGTATTATTTTTAGCAACAAATCACTATACAATTTAGTATCAAATTAAATGAAGTGGAACTACATAGGGCTACCAATGCTAAAACACTCTGAATAACAGATAATCGATGAATAATTGACATTTAAGGAAGAATTGACATTTAACAACCTAGTTAGCAGATTGGCCACATCCATATATGCTCCAATAAAATTTTTAAAAAAAAATTGTTAATTTTTCCTTTCTTAAGAAGATATATTATGCATTGATACACCCCATTTACTATATTCTCTTCTATCAACGGAACCACAAGTAATTCGTAATACCTCCTCACGCCTTTGATAAATCTGGGTCTATTGTTAAAATTTTTTATTTGTTATTGTTTTTTTTTTGTATTTTTTTTATATTTATTCTTTTTTAGTTTTTTGTTGTTATTTTTATTATATTTTTCATTTTATGATGTTGTAGTATTTATTTCTTGTATAGTATGTTATTTTGGATTGATTATTTTTATTAATTTGTTTTTTAATACTTTTTATTTGTTATTATTTTTTTATTTATATTTTCTTTTTATCATTACATTTATTTTATATATTTTCTGTGTTATGTTGTATTGTTTTTCCTTCCTCAATGTCCCTATTTGTTATTATTATTACACACTAACACTAACACACCTACATAAACACCACACACACAACACACACACACACACCACACAACACACACAAACATCACACACACACACAGCTATGCACATAACAAAAAGAGATGCATATTCATCTCGTGCTCATATAGAGCTGCAGCGGGCTTTTGCAGCCCATTTCTCAACTCTAATTTGATTAAATGCAGTGGTAATAGCACAATCAGTTTGGAGTATTAAAAAGAAAATTAATATAAAAAGTCTTTCTATCAGAAACCTGCAACTGTTCTTTTGTTTGCTAATTATCTTAGCTTAACCAAGTTTCAAAGAAAGCTGAGGCAAATCAAAAAAAAATGAAAAAAATCGGAATGATACTTACTTAACATTTTGCGCTCAATTTTTCTGTCGATTAAAAAAAAGGTCAAACTGCAAAGCGTTCAGTAAGTTTAAACAAATATATATATAAAAGCAGACTCGGAAATTAAGACAATCTAGGGAGAACTTTTTTTATCCTCAACTTATTGGTATATTCCAAACCGATAAAAATAAATAATATTTTTGTTTAATATGAATTATATTCAAACTACATTATCTCTATATTACACATTCGATTGGTCCAATACAGTGTCCCCATGTAGACAGTGGCAGCGAGAAAGAGGGGGAGGAAGAGAGGAATTTCTTATGTATGCATTTTTGCTTTCAAACATTTAATAATGACATAGAATGTTCAAATTTTTTCAAGATATTTTCAAGGTTATTTTTTTATTCACTAATACATTCAATTCGAAAAATAAAATTATAAAATGTTTCTTTAGTGTTTGGAAAAATTTATTGAAGTCATGTATAAAATTTCAAACACATAAATAATTTATTTTGAATAATAATATAACATGAGCTTTCTTAAATAGGCTTTCATGAGTTTCTATTGGTTTTACATGATCAAGTTTGCTGTAAAATAAAAAATCAACTCTAATATATAACGGAGTTGGTAAAAACTTAACACACTACCTATATCTCATATCTTCTTACCATAAACGTTTTTTAATATAAATAACGTTCAGAGTCTGATTTATCTGTGGATTTTTAAATGTAAATCGTTTGAACAAAGAATTATTTAATTTAAACTGTGGCTTATTAAAATAACCCATAATGCCTTGACTTAGTGAAATCAAATACCTGTTTACCTTTTTTTTTTTAAATGTAAATCGTGCCTTTGTGAATTTTTGGTTGTTAAAGGAAAAAATATTGATAAAGTCAGTATTTTTATACATAAGTTAATAGTATAACTTGACCTTCATATGAGCACGTTGAAAGTGTTAATTTGTATTTTTTTCATGACATCAGCAAAAAAATCTTTATATTAAGTTATTATTAATATATATTATTTAATAATATATATATAATTTATTATATTATTAATATATAAATATATATAATATAATATATATATTATTATATATATATATATATTATATATATACAATAATATATTATTTATATAAAATATAATATAATATAATTTTATTATAATTATAATATTAATATTAATATTATTAATAATATTATGAATTATTGGAAATTTATTTATATATATATATAATTATAAGTGAATCTTAATATAATGATATATATATAATTAATTTACTAATCATATATATAAATATTTATTATTATATATATTAGTGTGATTATATATATAATATTGAATTATTAAAAATATATATATTATTCATATAATACTACGTTAATATATATAATACATTGATATAATACATTACTATATTATATTTAAATTATATATATATAATATATTATATATTATAATTAAAGTAAGCAGAGGGTATTCCATAAAGCACTTAACTTTTCTAATGATGACTTTTAAGAATATATAATAAGTATTTTAAAGGTAAGGCCCGAAAGTCTGCCACAAAAGCACCAGTTCACCTCTACGAACCAATACCCGGAAGCAACATATAGGTAATCTATGAAAATAGCCATATAACGTTCCCAATATATGTCTAATTATTATCTTTACGGAGGCGGATTGATCTAGAGGCTCACTATCCTCATTCTACGATATATTCTTAACTTGCTGTATATCCGCTTAATTGAGATCGATGTCTCGAGGGTCTCCCTGTAAGGCTCGTTCGTAGCTGAATTTTTTTCTTATGAGTTATCTTTAATTTACTGAAAAATAATTTTTACCCAACAACATTTATTATTGTGGTACTTACCTATTAACGTTAGGCGTTATACATTGTAGAGCATCTTTATAGCGTTTGGGGTCTTGATGCTATAACCTTGTATTCATCCTCATATAGATTCGCATCCTCATGTATTAACATTATATCTGTATCCTCATCTCCATCTGCATGTATTAATTAGTATGAGATCCACATAGAGAGTCACATACTCAATTATATACTCAGGTGTTTATGATAATAAATAAATATAAAAAGTAGTTTTAATATAAAAAAGCCCAAAATATATAAGGGAGTTATTGACTTCATAGCAGGAGATTTTGAAAATACTTTCCCTAAAGGTAATGTGCCTATTTATTTTTTCTGGGGAGTAGGGCAGTGATCGGTGATATAATATTTATTATATACATAGTTTAATAGTAGAAGAGCCTCCTCTTTGTATGCTTTAACCACCCATAATATGTATTACCTAAACACGGCCCCTAGAGGCATACGTCTGTTGTTCGATGGTTATCTGTTTAATATAAAAGTAAAAATTACTTATACTTCCTTGAGCCTTTGTACGTAGATAGTATTTATATATTCAGTTTTCCGTGATTTTCTGTATTCTTTAAAACTCCAACATCATAATAATTTTGTGCACAACTAATTATCATCAATTTTCTTAGGTCTTACCATCGCCCTCCTACACGTAGGGCAATGGTGCTGTCCCCAACTTTCTCTGGACCCATTTCCCGACTCCTTTGAAGTTTCGATATACGACGCTCGATTACGGCTGATCCCCACTGCTGTTATAAATACAACACCTAGATGAGTTCCAAAAGGTCCTCTCACTCTCAATCTCCGCCTATAAATCATTGAAATATAAATGATGCAATATAAACACGCCCATGTGTAGGCGCACCCAGCACAGGTGTGCTTCTCTTTCTCCATTATCACCCACGTCTCTTTCCTGCTCCTAGTATATTTTTTAAAATAAGTATATTTTTTGATTATTTTCAAATATATTCATTAATTGGCACATTGTATTGGTATCGAGCTACTCACTGATTGTAAAATACTGTTTTACCCGAGGAATGTCTTCCTAATTTTCTATGGAGGGGCGAATCTGTGCATATGTTGGACAGTATGTCTAACCTGTCGCGCCGACGCTGTTGTCGATGCGGCTCGCAGCGACGAGAAAACCACAACAAAGCTGCGCACTATCCTGGCCTGCACACTCACATGTGAAAAATTACTTATTTCCAGCGTCCGCCCTTTTTTCTCCTGCGCCTACCAAATGCTTTGTAGATGTTTTTCCCTTATTGATTATAATAGATACATTGACTAATTGTTCGGTCCAATATTCTAACTATCTATTTGCATGGAAATTAGGCTCAATAAGAAACACATTATTGTTAGCAAAATTAATGTTATGTTCATGTAAATTTCATTTTCAAGATACGACTATATTTTTTAATTATTATACTCATAAATGGAATTAGAGTTCAGAGACAACTTAAAAAGAAATAGGAAAATAAAAAAACTTAATTAAATCTAATGCAACTACAACGACCTTAAAATAACTTCTCAAATTTTGAAAACTTTCAGAAAAAAATTACATTTTTGGTGCCTAACTAAAATTAACTTATAATTAGATTTTTTAATTTTAAATTTTTTAGATATGATAAAGATATATTTAAATTTATATATAAAAAGTTCTAACTCTTCTCACTATAATTTAATAGCTGCGCGGTCTACATAATACCCAGTAATACAATTTTCGTTCGGGAGTTCAAAACGCAAACATTATGAAAAAAAAATTGAAATTTTCTCCGGGAAAATCTTTTCATTTCAGACACCACCTGAAACTGATATTTGAGGAGACGTTTCTGATAAATAAATAGTAGATTCAAAATAATGAAACATATTGGAGATAAATTTAAAAAAAATAAATAAAAAATAAAATAATAATATCATAACAAATAAATATATTATAAATGTAATTTTAAACTATACTAATAAAATTAAATAAATATACTTAAAATTTTAAGAAATAAAATATACTCACACAACAATATTGAGACAGAGTAACATAATAAGCTTAACTTTAAAAAGCTTGGTTTGACTCCAGGAGCCGATAAAAAACCGTATACTCAAAAATAATTAAATTGAGAGGTAAAGGATTCACGATTATAAAATTTTAATAGAGAGAAAAACTGAAAGAATGCTAGTTGTATTGAGAGACATTGTGTAAAAAAAATTAACAGGGGTACAAGAACTTTTTCAAAAAGAACTTTAAGTGTAAAATAAAGATGAGAAATAGGTAAAATAAAATAAATAAATAATACCATGACCTATAAAACTTAAATTAAATAATATAACCTTATAACACAAAACCATTCTAAAACTACTACATATAAAAAAAAATAAATAAATAAATAAATAAAATAAAATAAGATAAACCTAATAAATAAATAAATAAATAAATAAAAATAAACCTCTACAAAAACGATTTAATGATATGACCACCCCTAATAAAAATACAATTAAAAATATTAAATCATAATATAAATAAAATTAAGATCAACATTATAAATATAAAGAAAAATAAACAATAATATAAAACCTGAACCAAATGAACTTTAACAATAGAAAAATGAATAGGGGAAAATTGCCAAATGAACTTTAATGAAAAACTTTTAAATATTAAGTAAAAATTTGTTCACAAAGAAAAAATAAAATAATGTAAAATAAATATAAAATTAATAGAAAAATACATTAAAAATATAAAAAAAATTAAATAAAATATAATTTAAAAACATAGTATTTATTATATTAAAGTAAAGTAAATACAAAATAAAGCTTATAAATAAAATAAATAAAATAAATAAATAAAATAAAATTAACTAAACAATATGTATCAATATAATGAATAGTATATATATAATTAATATATAATAAGTTATATATATAAATTTACCATAATATAAGTATATATCTTCACAATATGATCTAAATAATTGTTTATATTAATTATTATATTTTAATATATATATTAATAATAATAATATTATCAAAATATCTTGAAACGGATATATATAGCTTGGATAATATATATATTAATTAAATAATATAGTAGATACATCATATTTATTAATAAAAATCCTTATTATTTATTTAAAGGCAGCTACTTTCTGAAGTGTCAATGCAAACGACGTTTTCGAATGCATAGGTTAAACATAAAGAAGGTATATATAATATGTTGAAGAAAACTTCCTTTGATAAATATTAAAAATATAAGTTATTAATCTCATAATAATATTTAATGACCTTGCCGGCATAGTATATTAATATAGTAATATATACTATATATATATTATATATATATTAACTATATGATATAAGTAGGTGAATATATATGTTTATCGTGACTCTATTTTATGTACTTATATTTAATAGGTATATATATGCCTTTAAAATTAACTAAATATACCATTGATTTTATATTTTTACATTATAATAAATTACCTATAAATACTCTTACCATTTGTCCCCTCAAACCCTACGTGATAATAATACTTATATAGAAACGTATATATATAGGCAACTTGGAAATGGTATAGAGATTTTAATGCTTTTACGAATTCTCTTCGTCAATTGAATTTTATTCTTTTTCTCGGTTGATATTCTTGTTTCCACAATAGCGATGTGCCTATTCCATGTGGGAAATAGTAATCCTTGAGCCCTTTAACCAAGTGTAGATGCCCCTAAATAAATAAAGTAAGTGTTTTCACTGAAACACTAAAAATTTCAATAAGCAAGTCTTATATATTGGAGAGAAATTTGTTTAATAGAGATTGTTTATAAAATCATCATATATGGGTATGCTCTATTTAAATTTTTTTTTTAAACATGAAAAATGAATACTTTATTTACAAAATCTGGAGCAACAAATTTTTAAAAATCCAATAGTTAATTGAGCGATTATTGTGGATATCATTAGCACTATATTGATATGGTCTTAATTATCACCACAACCATTGAAAATAAACAAAAACAAAAGAAATAAAATAAAAAAAAAAAAATTAAATCATTGAATTTATGTTCTTACGAAATTGAGTTACAGAAACACGAGTGCTATTTATTAACAGAAATAAACATTATAACTAATTACTAATTAATTAAATAATGCCCATAAATATAATCTAGAGTCATATAAAAAAATTCCCATATATATATGGCGATAGATATAAAAATCATATCCAATATAAACAGAGAGTGAGTAATAAGACATCTCAAAAATAAATATGTGACCTCCGAGCGCGACGCGAAGTGCAGCCACCAGAACACATATGGGTCGGAGACCCTTTAAAATAATAATGTGCATGCTATATATCCATCGATTGAGCCGGAGAGGGAACAAGATATTATTATAAACCCTCCGCGTGAGAACATCTCAGCAACAAACTTGTCACCTATCTCCAATATGAGAGGAGGGCTTTCCGTGGACCCTCGCGCGCTGGTATGAGGGTGAATAAAAAATTTTATTTCTCCAGAATACAACATAATAACTACCCTGTTGATAACCGAGGAGGACCGGAGAGACCCGCAACTCCTGCAAATATGCTATTTTGTCTCGCGCTCTACACACAAAATTAGCGAAAAATACTTCAAGTTAAAAAACAATATAATATAATAATAATAAGTATTTCATAAGATTCGTATATAGCCGTATACCCCACCCCCGCAACTTATATCCCGAAATATGCTAAGTGAGTATTTATACGACCCCTAGTATATTACTAAGTAGAATTATTACCGTTTAATGATCGTAGTTATATATTATTATGTATAATATATATATATATATACTAAAAATATTATTGGTCGCGAGAAACTGAGAAAGAGAAGTTACAGCCAGGCGATGACCTAGCTTGAGAAGACTAATTGACTTATGTTACAATGAACCAAACTAGAGATAAACATCCACTATGACATCTACTTATCAAAGTGTGTAATATGGAACTCATAACATAAATAATTATCTTATCAGAAAAAATAATTATAATAAATTATATCTACACCTAACATCTCGATCATGTTTTATGAAGACAAGACGAAAAGATCAATAAAAATGGAATCAGGAAGATAATAAAATATTTTTTTAGGGGCTCGAGAGACACGAACGGAGTATTATGGACTAGCTTAGGAGGGCGAAACACGCGCTCCCTTTTCCAACCCCGATAGTGGAACGCCCGGCGGAGGGAGACACCCGCGACACTGGCACATATACGCACCACCAGCACCGCGGGGTCCTCCCTCAATATCTCCTCCCCGGAAGGCCGGGGCGGACTCATAGTCCCCTCAAGCCGCCGATCGTCACACTATCGACTCCCGGCGAGGAGACCCTACCTGAGCGATCGCCATTTTTGCATCTTTGCTCTGGGTTTTACCCTTAGTGGTGGTTCAAATATATATTCTGCTTTGTTAGCTTAAGAAACCAATAATAAACTTTATTTCGAGTGTACATATATATTCATACCGCCTGATTCTTCAAAGTTATGTTTAATTAGTTTTTCTTCTGTCTACCGTATTTATTTTTAGTTTTGGAGCATATATGATAAAGAAATTTTTAAATAAAACAGTGTAAACACAACGTGTTTTTTTTTCATTTTTCCCCAGTATATCAAATTTCATACTGCTAGTTATTACCAATCTTATCGTTATTTCAGGTTTTTTGCGTTGCTACCAAATCTTGTTTCAGAGTTTAATACCATCGAGTTATTTTCTTAGTTTTCATAAATACTCACCTTTATAAATAATATATAATATAAGAATATATATTCATTATCTCTCACTCTCACTAACTGTGAAAGATAATAAGACATTCTAATAATTGTATGAGTAATTTCAAATAACAATGTATCTCCACGGGTCTCTTCACAGGCTTCACACGAGTCTCCCTTGCTTTGTTTGGAGCATCCAAGGAACTACCCACACAGGCTCGCTCTCTCGAACTTCGTGAATTACTTCCGCGTAAACTACCTCACAATTCGCTCCGACCGTACAGCTCCTTGGACCCCCTAGTGATTTGAAGAAATCTTATGAACTTTTGTAGTTAAGACTAGAAGAATATATACCTCCTCAGTCATTATATGTATAAATGTAGAGCAAAATTTAATATTTAAAATTTATATTGGTCTTACTCCTCTCCAAGTCTCCAAAAATATGTGGATCAGCAGAAGCAGAAGCAGGGAGGGAAGAGGCATTAATTTAAATCCTATTGATTTAAATATAGATGATGCAGAGTCAGACTTAATAATCTGTTTGTCATCATCCAATGTCCATCCTCGCTCTCACTCGATTTGACAAAATATGTGATAATGTCGTAAAAAGACTTTGAGAAATATTTAAAACACAAAACAAATTTGATTTCTTTCCGAAAATATCAATCAAGGGGAGAAAATATAAATCGGGATTGATGATAATAGTAAGGGCTATATACACACCTTTCTTAAAAAAATAGACATAGATTGTCAGATCAAAGAAATCATTGTACTAATCTACCTACCTAATCGCACACAAACCATAGACTCTTTACCTCTCCAACGTAAGTGAGAGCCATATACACATCCTACTTGGTTTACTCACATTCTCTTCCGCACTTTCACACGTCGTTTGTATGTAAAGGTTTTTCTTGCACAAACACTCCTATATTAAATTGCAAAAAAGAAATTTTATATAGACATAAAACAATTTCCTCTTATCTTCATGCGCGTGCCCGCCGGTTAATAAGTGTAAAGCCATTGTTTGTAATCTACTTTTGATTCAAAGTTAAAAAATGACTTCAGCTTCATACACGAATGAGACATGAGCATTTCCATTCACCCACACTAATAAATATACAATGTTATCATACCCTATTATGGTCACTTAATTTATATTACTATATACTATTAGTCTAAATAGTTGCTCTTCTTAACTTAGATAGTGCGTAATAGATAGAGATAATTATTAGTCAAAAAGTACCTATTTAGCTTAAAACTAATTCATTTCTAACGTTCATATAACAAATAAACTTGAAGTTTATGAATATACCTCCTTAATGTAAAACAATTGTAAATAATCAACTTTGTAAATATTCTCACTATTTATATTTTCTGGAAAATTATTTTATTTTATATAAGGATACTTTATATATATATATATATATAATTATATCAATTCAATTAGGCAAAATTTGTGTAGAATTTAATGCAAAAATGGAATACAATAAAAGTACCTATATGCTGGAATCGTTTGAAACAATGGCATATTTGCAGAGATTTAGAGAATTTTAATTGTCGCGAGTTTATTCATCTAGAAGGAAATTCCATCTGCGAATAAAAAGTAAATAGGATAGTAATAATTATGCAATACCGATTCAATTGTACAAAAAATGGTTTTAAAAAATAGAGAATTTGACAGAGGTGCCTGTCACCCTCTATGTATGAGTGTGGCCACCTCTCGAGTGTGCGGATTTTGTGTTAAATCTTTTCCAGCTCAAGGAAACTCATGCTCTCATACCAAGTATATCGGCTTAGAAGCCGAGGTTTTCAATAATTTCAGCGCCTCAGGTTTCCGAGTAGCATGTCGGTCGGTGAAATTTGATATTCCCCGAAGAGTCGAATGGTGCGTCTCCACAGAGAGTGGCGCTTTCAGGATTAGTCAAGACTTAAAACAAGTGTCAGAACTCATATCTTAGTTTTTCTTTTAATGCGAATTTTTCCTACTAAGCATTTTCGGAGCGTATTCGATATTAATAGGTACTATAGTTTACGTAGAAATAAGTGACGCAAATGCTACATACAATAAAAATTTTGTTGTTTAACTTAGCACTCATGAATTGCGTTTATCATCTACTTACTCAATAAAAGAAGAAATAAAAAGTAGGTAAACACAACTTACATTATCACAATATCACACATAGTTACAGGAAATTTACGTATATATTATTACTGTGAGACCCTAATAATTTTATTATAATTATACTACATATCTTTATGAGTATTTTAACTTCTAAAATAAAAAACTAATATGCAATATATATATATATATTTATTCCTCACGGCATATTATGATATAAATAATATATATAATTATTATATTATATTTATAACCTCATACTAATAGATCCCCAGGCGTAGCCTTTCCCGAAGGTCAAAGTTCCAATCGATGTTCTTCCAATTCTTGCAAAATACCATATAATGTGCTTTCAATACCACGTTTCAAACAATCTACGTCAGTAGAAAGATTTAAGCCATACATATATAACCTTAGTATCTATAAGCATATTAATTAATTTCCTGTTATATATTATTATTATAATGTACATGGTAATAAATCCTTACTGAGCATTACCAATATAACCCGCGGCTTACGTCTGATTTGATTTTCACCAACACCACAAATGATAGCAGCTTCGGACGTTCTTTCAAAAACAATATTGTATACGTGCCCATTAGGGGGCTCGAGACGAAACGGGGAACAGAGGGGGTACGTTTTCCATATCCCTATTGAAGAGTGTGATGCAAGAGGTAAGCGCGCCAACGACACCCACAAATACACTATTACTCTATATAGATCTGGGATCACAGCGAAATCACACCCCGAAGCGGGAATGCCACACTCAGCCTTGACCTCCTTTCCGCTTCACAACCTCCAAGGCCCCCGAGAGACCGCGCGCGAGCTCCTGCCATCCACCAGCGTCGACCGCTGGCCACATCTCCCCATTAGTGTTTAAAAAACCTTAAACTAAAAAACCACCCATTTTTTTTAAACTTAATTGATCAACAAAGTTTTTTGTTCCGTGGTATTAAGACTCTCCCCAAGATAGCAGGATGTCGGGTTTCGTCTTCCCTATGCGCGGGAACGACACCAGCCGGTTGGAGTATCTATTTCTTCCCCTCTCGGTGCTAGACCGTATTATCTCCAAGAACCCCCGGCTACATTTTGTGGTCATATTTGACCCTTTAATAAGTCGCGGAAAGGGTTCCTCCGCCCCTCACTACCATTACGGTCTTGGTAGTGAGTGAAAATATCGTCCTACACGCGGTTCCCGCGTTCGGCTTCAGACGGAATTTCATTGCGGCTTCGTCCTGTGAGCATCCCGCCTAGATGGATCGAGGCGGCACCTTCCCCGCCTGTTAATTATATATGAGTTTATACTCTTTACGAGCCTTTGCCTAAGCTTAAGGTCGCGTCTTGCTATTTTGCCCCTCCTTTACATACCTTGGTGAATATAATTTACATACTATCATCATTATTTAATTGCCTTCCCAAGATTTCACCCGTGATAGATGTATACATTAATTTTAAAGAGATTTTAAAATTTGCAAATTGGATTATTTTTAGATTAGATTTACTATATTTATATCTGTAATGTATGCGAGTTAAGTTTTAAATATAGATATCGTCAATCTATGCGACAAAACTCAGACAGCGATAGGGAATTTACTCTTTTCTCGAACCTAAAACCGACTCACGCAGCTATGTGTTGCCAAACACGTACGACTCGATATTTTAAAATATTTATATGCATTCAGAAGCGTCTTCACAATACAACTAAAAGTTTTGCCCAATTTTTTAAGTAGAGAAAGGAAATAAGCTTAAAAGCATTTACTACTAAAAATATGTATTAATAATTACAACAATCAAATCTATATATTCACATCAATATCAAAAAATATCGTAAATATACGCCGTCAATATTATAATACTGTACTGTACCTATACCTTTGCCATCACACTCCTCCCAACATGATTGAGCTTAACCGTGCTCACAACACCCTATGAGCGACTTATGTATATATTTTGAGACTCATAACTCTCACTATAGAGAGCTTATCCATAAGAGCCGTTGCTCGTTTTGTCACGTTTTTGCTGTGAAGTTGAGCTATACACAAAACAGAATGCTGACTCACTACAATTTACCTTGGATCCGTTCGTTTCTCGCCGTCCTATCTCTGTAGCCGCCAAAAGGATGGCGTAACCACAAATGCTCTCCCACTCAAAACGTACCATATGCTGACCGGTGCTCTCAATTCATCTAACGGCTATATCTAAGAGCCTTTTTATTACAATAAACATTTAAATAATGAGAAACTCCCATATTACACAGATATTAGTTGAGAATTCTTTTACGTTTGGAGCTTAGAGTAGTCTTTTTTTTGCTACAATTTTGCTCTCAAAAGTCACATGACAGAAGACGTAACTCGCAAAAACGGCTTGAGCATTTTTTTAGCAACAAACGCAAAAACGAAACACGGCTATATATATTATATATATTATATATATATATATATATATATTATATATATATATATATATAATATATAATTATATATAAATATATATATAGGTATATGTAAATAATAATAAATATCATTAGTATATTTTATAAATATTACCATACTATTTAAAAAGCAGAATATATAATTAAAAGTATAGCTCATAAATAGATTATGAATAATAAAAATAAATATTGTAATTTCTTATCGCAAGTCGCACTAAAACTCGTTATCCTACTATTTGACTCATATTATATAATATTGACATAGTGTTTTATATAAAAAAGTTAAATTAAAATCCCTTTTAAAATTAACTTTATATTAAAATATTTTAGTTATTTCTATTAATTTAAATTTAGGGTTCTTAAATTATGAATTCTGTTCGTGACGTACTCATGTGTTATTTTTTTTATTTTATAAAGATTAAGGAAAATTTACTTCTATACGTAACAACACACTCTCGTCCACGAGAAATCTATTCGCATAGAATATGTCGACGTTCTACCAGCACTGTTGCCCTCCTCCACCTCGCTTCTGAGGAGAGAGCAAGAATCCCGTGCGAATGATTGATTACTCCGTCACACTCTTAGGTCTCTCTCGGAATATAGAATAAGTATATATGTGCAACTGACGATCCACTCCATAAAGATAGAGTGCAGACCATAAGTCTACCGTCGTGATACTACCTCACTACACGATCCCTACCAAGAGAAAACCACGAAAAGAGAAAAGAGCCAATGTGAGTTTAAGAACTTATTGAAAATTTTCGGAACGATTCCCAGCCCTCTTAATTTATATTTTCTTTAAGTAAATTATATAAGTCGTGAGAGAGAGTACAATACTGAAAATCCTTGAAACTAAACATTACTTTATCAAACCCATTTGGAGAGAGAGAGAGAGCATTTTTCTTTCCTTTCGTTTGATAAATTTTAAATTTACCTTTATATTACTATGTTAGCAGTGGAACTCAAGTCCTCTGCCAGTAATTACTCAAACAAAAGTGTTATTATCTCTATAGGAATATGGGAGCTCTAAATATATGAGCTAAATCGACTAACAAAGGAGCAACATAGTTAAATAATTAAGTATTTAAAGTCTATAATATAGCGAAAATATAAAAAGGTAACTTACGGTAAATTTAATTTGGTAAATGATATTATAATTTAACCCTAAACAGAGCTATAAATATATAAAATTTGACTATGATGTGCTCAACTAAGATCCAATGAGCCACCAAGAGAGAAACACTCCTCCCTGACACGGTGTGACACGTAACTCCTCCCCTTGAGAGAAGCAAGATCCCCACTCTGTATGTTGCTGGGGCCGCCCCACTCTCTTCACACGCGACGCTAATATAATTAATGGACATATTGAAACCCTCCCCTCTATCCGTGGTCCTGATGTAGAAATTGAGTATCTGACTCACACACCAAATATAGAATAATCGTTTTTTGATTACTCATAAAAACGTTTGTAATTCTCGGTTGTATCTGTGTATCTGTTTATGTCATTCCCTTCAGAAGACCTATTTAAATTTTTCACAGAGTCTCCATTTTAAATTTCTATGTTTCTATCATCTTATGGAGAGGAACACACTTACCAGAAAATTATATTGTCTAAAAATGACTTTCAAACTTGACACATCAGTGCATAGAATAGGTCCTAGTTAAATCTCACTATAACACCCGCTACAAGAAGAACAATTTTACGAAGTTTTTAATTGAGTTTTTCCGCTCCTCATGTTCACGCACAATATTAAAATACACTCACATATTTTTTTTGAGAATTTTTGAAAATATATAGATTGCGATAAATTTTTTTTGGTTCTGGCGAAGTGGAGACTTAATTTTCAAAACCTAATATAGGTGAGATCAAGAGGGAGGTGCTACATTTTTTTCTAACTTACGAGTGTATTCTGTTGTAATCCATGGACACCTCTCAGCGTTTTTGGATTTGTCTTGGCGCTACAGATTGGTAAATCCGTTTTCTCAACATATAACTAGCTAAGAAACCAATTTTGCACCATATACTTTTCTTGTATCGATATACATTTCTCTTGAACCTGCAGACTCTCACACCAAGAAGAGTTTTGTGCGTATGTTAAAGAAATGTATTTTGCATCTTCTCTCTCCGACGGTGAAACATTGCCCTAATGACCACAAGTGGTTCATCCACTTCACATAATGAACACGAAAATTAAAAATTGTACTACGCAATTTTTCTATTTCAAAATCCAAACCAAATCGAACGAAAAAAAATGAGAGCGTGAGATAGAGAGTGACTTCGTGAGACGCTGAAGAGCAACTAAACTCAAAAATCGAAATAAAAAATGACATCTCATGTACTATATTATTTATGATATTTGGATCCCAGCGCGCTAACTCTATTGCATATTCACACAGTTTTGAAGTACAAATTCGATTAAAAACTCGTGAGGGAATAGTGAGAGAGCAAGTTGTTTTCGTAAGAATCGAATCAGCAGCACCAAACATGCACACTCTCCTCGAATGAGAATTTTATTTGAAGAAAAAATATATTTAAAAAATTTAACTTTGTATACCCTCTTGGTAAAATTTCTGAGAATTCATGAGGAATTCATGAGGAAATTCAATATTTAAAATTTATACATGATGAGAGGAAAAAAAATGCACTTTTAGGTGTTTATATAGTCAAAATCGGCTGAAGATTCCGAATTTAATATAACTCTTTTATTTGGTGGCGGTGAAACTGCGCCCCGGCGTCCGGCGAGGGTCACCCAAGAACCATCTGTGATCTTCCCCCGTTACCATTCCAAAACTCTTGTCCGAAAATTAATCATGAACGCGCGCCACCAACGAGGGAAAGTAAACGAAACCCGAAATTTAGAATAAAGACTTTGGATGCACGTACCAAAAACTAGTCGATTGATGTTCCTGTCTTCTGGTAGTTTCGATCCACATCAGAGTATTTTATATTTTTTAAAGAAAAACCCTTCGATGTTTTTCCTGGAGTGAGTCAACGATATCGATAGTTTTGGAATGTGATTGATTATAGTTTACTTTCAACTTTTAAGGAAAAGCTGGATCATTATATGGATAATAAAAAGATCTGAAGCCAAATATAGTTACATTTTATTCGCGGTCTTAGGAAATATCTCAATCTATTATGGATCTGCATATGGGCACCCTTAATCCATAATCCTATTTTCATGTAATAATATACAGCACTGATATTGACTTTCGTCACGCTTCCCACTCTCAAAAGAACACACAATCAATATTTTCAAAATAAATAACACATTTACACAATCATATAAATAAATATTAGAAAGAACATACGGATAATATTATTTATTCATACAATGAAAGAAACAAAATAGCAGCTTTCCTAACGTAACCTAAACTTTAAACTTGCTTACTTGCTTCAACGTTATCAAGTTATTAAGCTCAATGTTGATTGACTTTAATCGCTAATCAAAGCACCGATTCCGAACTAAGTTCTTATGCACTATTTGGAATGAATTTAGAGACTTAAATTTCTGATTTTTTATTTTTCTTATTTCTTGCAATTTAGAAAGTGTTATATGCCCACAATGAGAATCAAATTAAAGATGTTAATTATTTTGACACTTGAAACATTAAAGTGGATTCCATATCTAAAACATACGCCGGCTCCACTCGCGTGGGCTCCCTCGGACTGGCCGGCAAATACGCTCGTGGATCCGGTGTGAGCTCCGGGCTTCCGGATCCGACTTAAGGTTAATGGCACTAGTTTATTGAAGAATGTTCGCCTAGCATCGGTCTCATGTGGCTGAGCAAAACATAAACTTGCTTCTTATCTGACTCTTAATTTAATAATGCTTTAAATATAATTTTAAATGGGAATTAAACGATGAAAAATATTTCATATCGCGAGGAATCCAAGCTCCGGTGCTACCACACAAGGACTCTCTCACTAGAGCTCCCGGAGAGACTCTCCGGCTGTCTTGGACTTCAGTAAGGAGGTTTAATCTCAGGTTTGTCACACAACTTTTCGGCTTCGGGCTCAGAGTTCATAAGATTTCTTTCCACACAAACAAAAAGAGTGATTAGACTATATCTCGGGTTAATAAATTACATTCTCTCGGTTGTTCAAAGATGCTAATGGATTCGGATTTGATTTATTTTGATATGGACTTCAGGCAAAACATATTACACCCTACTTTATCTTTGAAATAATAATTTTAAGTATGGGTTATTAATAGGCACGTTGATTATTCTTGGCAATAAAATTTTTTCACCAAAAAAATATTTTTCGAAATAAATTTCATTATGTAACCGGAATCTCAAGGCTCTTGATGACTCCGGCATAAAAATAGTAGCGCTGTCCGGTTCTCAGCTTTAAAAAATGTGCTCTCCTAACACTGCAGGACAATTTTATCGGCACGTTACCGGTATACTATCACCTCGTCCGTAGTCACATACCTCTAGTGAGTAGTACTGATATAACTATATAGTTGCATACCCCTGTCGAGAGTAGTAGTGACCTATGATTATAATTATATATTATCATAACTCTTATAATTATATAATCATCACCCTTAGGTTAGAAAGTTACTTAAACGGGTTAAGACACACTAATAGTGTCAAGTTAAATAAATGTAATTCCATAATCCAACAGAATTAAAATTAAAGGAAAAATTAAATCTGATTATTTAATATTCTCTCTCTTTTGTTAATATTTATATTTTATTTTTTCTTTATAATGAGTCCTTTGTTGTATAATTCCTTTGCGAATCTTTGTTTTGGCGCTTTCTATTGAAGATCCAATGAAAATATTTTGGGAGAACGTTGCGGTAAGCGATATCATAGTGGAGTGTATTATAGTTTACTCTCGGAGCAATTGACTCCGCCCCTTCCCCCAAATTTCTCCCACATCCGTCCCACCTTCCCCAATAGATTGAATTTCTTTTCAATATTTTAATTCTTTTACACTAATGCGAACACACACACACACACAACACACACACACATCACTACATTCTATCACACACCACACACAGCAACACGACACACACCACACACAACAACACACACATAAGCTACAAACCAACACACATACAGTAGTTATTATATTATATCTACATATATACCTAATAAAAAATTAATTATTACTAAATAACGCTACGAAATAATATATATATAAATTTCTATAATAATGTTCCTACTCAATCAGGTTCTTGTGATATATAATTGAATCTAGTTAGTCCCTTTTCAAGTGATCAAAAAAGACACTAAAGATTCCACTGAGTGATATATATATAACTTATACTACTCTATATCCTATATATATATAATATATATATATATACTAATACTAGTATATATAGTATATATATATATACTACTATATATATATATACTATATATATACGTATTATATATATAATAGATTATATATATAACTATATATAACAGCTAGAAGGACCAAAAACTTGCCAATTTCTATTACAAAATATTTTGCCACCTAGTTTAGGGTGACCAAATCTTCAACCCATTCTCAAGGATAAAAGTAGAATGAACAAAAATAATATTAATTAAACTTACAATATGAAATATAAAATAAATAAATAAGTAAGTATATAAATATAAAATTTAAGAAAAATACTGACAAATGGCGAAATCTCACTTCAAAATTATGATATCATCAGAATGCAAATTTTCATTTAACTTGGGTTTGTGGTGCCATATATACAAAGATTCCAAGAAATGGAGATCCGGCTCATGTTCAAAATCTAAAATTTTAAAATTTGAATCCTTCCTTTATAAGGTGATTTGATTGTAGAGAATGCGAGTTAATTGCCGAATAGGGGCGATGATGCAATTGTTCCAAAGTTCTGAAGTTCTTGAAAAATTTTCCATTTTTGATATCATTATTAAAAATCAGCTTTAGATTAAGATTGGGGTAATTAATTTTTAAAATTTCATTAATTATCCTCTTCATTTGGGCTAAACTCACATTCCCCATAAATGGCATCTTCAGAAATAAAAGCTCTTTAGATACAGTTAATTTGGCCGGAAGAGGTTGTTGAAATTTTAAAGAGCTTTTTCTTTAAACATTTTCAATGAAAAATCCAGGGAATCCATTTTTCAGGAAAAGTGTTTTCAGGAAGTCTAATTCATCTGACAGATTAATATAAGATGAAGAAATTCTTATATTGCTCTGTCAAATAACGTTTATACCAAATTAACTTTATAGATATGAGGAATGAAAGAATCATACCTAGTGGTCAATCCGGTAAAGTTGGCTTCCTATAAAACACTAGTCTGGAATACTGCTCGTTTCCTTTGATACCAATATTGATGTCAAGAAATGCCGGGGAATTATTTTCTTCAGTTCAAATGTTAAATTGAACAATTTGGATGTGTCTAGTGTTGAAATAATGCAGGAACATCTCGATATGTTCTTTAGGATCTAAACGACATAAGAAGGCAATCATCAATATAATCTCCTTATAGAAAAGCTGTGTCGAAATTTAGGGTAGGGCAACTTTTTGAAGCCAGAGAGCATTCAAAATCGGTACTATAAATTATTTTACCCAAGTGATAGGACCTAATGACTACCCAATAGCAACTTCCTATCAATATGTTTGTAAAAATTTTCCCATTCAAATAGAACATTATATCGTTAGCTAGCGCTACTATGTAATAATTCCTCAAAACTAGACCTATCCAGACCATTGACCGTTGCTGCATTAAAGAATAAAGAATTAAGAATAATGTCCAGAGTTTCATTTAAAGGCACATTCGTAAATAAACTTTAGATATCAAAACTCGCCATAATGTATTTATCTGCATTTGGAATTTTTAAAATCCCTGAGGCAAAAGAGAATGTGTATCCTTAATCATGTAATCGTTTTTGATTAGATTTTCAAAAACTGGTATGAAAAATTTTGAAAGATTGAAAATTTATAGTGCCGATTGCAGATAAAATTGGACGAATCAGTAAACCAGGTTTATGCACTTTAGGAAGGCCATAAAGAATCCAAGGTTTGGTGCCCGACGAGTAAAGGGAATTGTAGATATCATGATTAATCATATTACTGTTTTTAATTTTCTTAGTAGTCTTTTAAGTTTGTCTTCAGTTAGATGAATCAGTTTAAGGCAATTACTTGATATGATGCTAAATTTTGTAGTGTCAGAAAGGAGTGCTTGCATCTTATTAATATAGTTGTTTCTATCCATAATAACAACACCAACTCCTTTATCAGGTCTAGTTATCAGAAGAAAATTCTTTTAAATTTTTAAAATCGGTGTTTGATGCATATTGTATCAATTTCTTAAGGTTGAAATTACGAAAAGATCCAAAAGCTAAGTTTTTTACCTCTTTAAAAATGTAACATTCCTTTTCATCTGAGAATTTATACATGGGGGAATTCTTAAGGTGTTTTAATAACTTTTCAAATGGTATAAGAAATTTACATAAATTTAGTTAGAACCCACATGGGGCTATCGAGACTGTCCCAGTAAACCTAATAGAACCAATCACTAAAAATGCTCATGTAAATCCACAAAGCACCTTAGGGCTTGTCAATAACTTACATAGTAAACACAAAATCTATAACTAAAATAAAAAACTATAGCTAAAGTACATGCTAACCACACTACAGGCTTTAATAATTTTTTTATAGTCATAGCATGCAGTTTAACCTTACTAACAACTGTAACTAAAAACCCTCCAATTTGGCTTAGTCAAAATATACTATATAATACCCATACCATCCATATACCTATCCAATCCTTTCTTAAATGTTGCAATCGAGTCGCCCCCAACAACCTCCTGTGGCAAGCCATTCCAAAAACTAGCAACGCAATTACTGAATGAATGCTTTCTTATACTTAGATGGCATGCCTTCTTCTTAATTTTCTTACTGTGACCCCTGGTCTCCCGTACGATGTCTAGTATGAATAATTTATTAGTCTCCGTATTATCAATAGATGTAAATATTTTGTAGACTTGTATCATGTCTCCTCTGAGATATCGTTTTTCTACAGAAACCATTCCTAACTCCTTCAGCCTCTCCTTATAGCTCTACCCTCATACCCAGAAATCATCCTTTTTGCTCTACGCTACACTCTCTCTAGCATTTCTATGTCTTTCCTTAAATAAGGGGCCCAAACTTGTGAACAATACTCTAATACTGACCTAACATAGCTATTTAAGAAGTACAGCCGAAGAATTCACAATACCACAAAAAAATTCTCATTTAACTATACATTTGATAATTATAGATATGTAATATTTTGCGATATTTCAGTGCAGAGAAAATTCATATGGGAGAAAAAAAATATAAAATCAATAATTAAACCCGTTATATAATATGTTTCTTTTTTATATATAAAATTTTCTCCAGTTTTAAAAATGTTCTTTAAGATATATTTATAGTCATTGTAGTCCAATTTCTTACCCTGCCTTAAATTTACTCATGGAAACAGAGTACTCTGTTCCGTTAAGAATACTTTATTGACAGGTCCATGTGGCTTTTAACTCTCTTTTTTTTCTTATGTTCCTTTCTTTATTATATGAATAAATTTAAGTTGGAATAGATTTCTAGAATTTTTCCTAATATAGAGGAGGGTAAAGTGAGGTAACAAAAAATTCTCAACGTAGGGGTTTCTTTATAACCTCACTAACACATCTGCTCTGAAATTTTCTAGAATCTATCAATGAGGCAAAGTTAGAAACTTATAAGTACAGAAAGACAAAGTCTAGATTTTTGGAACCTAACATCTAAAACTGGTTTTTAAAGTTTTGAGAGAAAACACAAAACAACATATATATATATATATATATATATATATATATATATATATATATATATATATATATATATATATATAGTATACTACTATATACTATATTATACTAGACTACTTATACTATATATATACAATATATACTATATACTTATATTATATATATCTATATATATATATATATATATTACTATCTATATACTATATACTACTAATATATACTACTATATATATATATATACTATATATATATACGTATAATATATATATATATATATTACTACTATATTATACCTACTATTCATATATATATCTACTATCTAGTTGGGATAGGATA
>JABUQX010003572.1:0-10325 GCA_015478945.1 Trachelipus rathkii | reverse complement strand
TGTGTTAAATGCTCTCTGAGACTCGCGATCAAAGATCTGAAATATATATACTACTACTGGAATAATATCTGATCCTATGATCATGACGGAGAAATAGGAATCGGTAAAGGTTAGACGAGAGCAATTCTAGAAGTAAAAGAAGCGGCAGGAAAATTTGAAATTAGTTGAAGAATGAAGGGTCGAGTCATCGGGCAATGAGTGGACAGAGTTAGATATGCAGGTGAGAAGATCATTAATAAAAGGTCAAGAATAAAGTAGGAGAAATGACAGAACCCCTGAAGAACACCACTATTGACAAAAAAGAAGAAGAGTCCGCCCCATCACAACAGCGATATTGAGACGATTGAAAGAAGCCTAGACATTATGTAACCAAAGAGAAGGAGGAAACGCAAAGGAGGGGAGTTTGGAGAGCAGTGACGCGTGCCATAACCTTGGTCAAATGCTTTGGATATGTCAAGCGCCCCCACTCAAGTCTCCCCGTAGTTCCTAAAGACGGAAAAACCATAAGTCTGTTAAATAGGAAAGTGAATCACCAGTAGACCTCGAGCGCCGAAGCCCGTACTGGCGATTCGAAAGAAGGGAAATGAGATTCTCCAGATGGTCTAAGAGTGAGAGTTGAGAAGGGTTTCAAAGATCTTAGATAGAAGTGCCAGTGAGAGCTATAGGGTGATAGTTAGAAGGATCAGAGCGGCTTCCTTTTTTCGGAATAGTTGGACATATGCGAGCTTCCAACACTGAGGGAAAGTGCTAGTATTGAGGCATAGAGAATATAGTTGAACGAGGGGCGGGGTCAGCACGGAAGCACACTCCCTCAAAACTCGGGAGGAATGCATCCGGGCCACCCGCCTTCCTTACGTTCATAGTTTTCAGGAGCCCATGCCACCCGTTCAGATGTAATCACAGGCAAAGGCATAGGGAACCAGGACTCTTGAGAGGAGAAGGAGGAGGAAGCGGAATGCCAGAATCGTCGCAGGGTTGGTTAGAGGAAAAATAGGAGGCCGAAGAGATTGCCTTTTCAGTTGGAGTATTAGCAACAGAACCTATCAGAGCGAAAAAGAGGAGGAAAGGATGATTTACAGAAGTTGTTAGAGATGTTTTTGGCAAGAGGCCAGAAAGATTTGTCAGTAGGAGAACCAAGGAGGTCAGCGTACTTTCGTTTAATGAAAGTTCGCTTTGCTCATCGAAGAGTATCCCTGCAACGATTTCTAGCTGAATGAAAATTAGCGGAGTGATAGGAAGTAATTGAAGAATTTTTTGCCACACGCCGATACGCAATGTCTCTAGCCCTGAATGGCCAGAGGAACAAGCACGATCGAACCATGGATTTTGGAAAAGGAGAAAAGATTTAGTCGAAGAAGGAATGAACCTGCTCATCCCATCGAGCGATTACGCTCCACTTTTTCGTTGGCAGAAGCCAAGAAGAGCTCTTCAGAGTTCAAAGCAGTCACTTCAATGTAGTTAGGCATAGAAGGGCAACGCAATGCCCCCCAGTCCGCCCGATTAAAGTACGCAGGAACAATGTAATTGGTAAGAATTGAGCTGGTGTAGTGAAAGCATAAAATTAAGAGATATAAAGGTTGTGGTCAGATTTCCGATAGAGCGAAGGTGGTGTATTATAGAGAAAGGACGAGTGGTGAAACATAGGTCAATGAGTATTCCTGACCTGAGTTGGGAAATAAATAAATTTATTTATTAATGTTTATTGGTCTAAAAAATGATTAATGATTTTTTTAGAGCCTTCTGGTAGCGATTTTTTAAATGTATAATATTATTGATATAGTAAACTATGAGTTACTAATATAAACTTCTAGCATGAATGTATTCTTCATATTTCTCAGACAAACTTACGAACTTGGGACAAATATTTTATTTAGATCACCCTGTTAACACAAGATACGTACCGTGTAGGTTCAGATATACCTGTTTGTATATTCCTATTCCAAATTCTAACAAACCAAAGTGTTTACATATCGCTGTTTAGAAAATGATAAACTACGTCGTTTTCATCTTTTTCCTCACCACAGGTGATATTTGTTCCCCACTGATTTAACTTGACATTAAAGGACTTAAAATTTAATCAACTGAGTCTTCTGGATATTGGCATATACATAGTAACTCTTCAGAGTTCATAGAAACACGTCGAACATCAGAATAATCTAAGTAAACACTGCAGTAATAATTTCGTAGTCGTCAGGATTTCTTTAAAATATGAAGTAGACATTACTTTTATTGATATTGATTTCTCATGTTACATTATCTTAAATAGCTGTATATCTTTTTAGACGAAGTATGTTATCTGTACAACAGCTCAACATCAACTAAAACGTATTATAAGGAATGCATTACCAAGATGCCGATGACTATAACGTCTTTACATCATGAAAAATTGGTCAATATATATTGACCAATCACAGGTTTGGTTTAACAGCTCAACAACGTTATAGTTATCGGCCTCTACTTTCTATTATCAATTTAGAAGTTCAGAAGAGGGAGAGCTAAATATAAAGGTATAAAAACTATAGCAGACCCGGATACTACAGTTTCTGCCGCTCCATCCCTGTCATAAAGATGACTTTTCTTAGCTCTCTCAAATGGAATAGAATTCCTGAGCTTTTGGAGTGGAGTATCAAGCATGGTGAAATAACATTTTCATTTCATTGGAAGACTAATGCTGAACATTATTTTGTATGTTTCACTTCAGCACCTAGTATAAATAGACCTTTCTTTTTATCTTCAAGGCAATTGAGAAAGATTTTAAAGTGCTTGCCAGCTGGAAGGTTGAGGAAGATTCTAATTTATCCGAAACAAAAAAGAATCTGGTGCTTATTTAACACCAGCGATGGGAAATAAACGCACTATTATGACTTAATCCCATTTAAAAGACACTTTTTTAGACTTGATGAGCAAATACTTTAGAACTATTAACTATGGATCCATGATAAGAGGCATTGAATAGATAAGTGGTTTCATGGAGTTACGAAAAGAAATTGAACTACATATAGCTAGAGCTAAGAAATTTGAAGATTTCTTGGTTGACTCCTATCAAATAATTACAAATTGTGTCAAAAGAAAAAGATACAAAGGTTGCAGACAAAAAAAATATTATTGAAGATTGATATAAACGAGTTCGCAAGACCATGGTTAAGAAAATGAAAAACATCAAAAGATTCGATTGATAAAATACATATTAACAAATGTTGACCCCGCTATAAAAGGTGAAGTTGTGTCAATGTTTCAGGAACTCAGTTTAGATGTGTGCGGATGGCATTGAAATTTTGTAAATAAATTTGAAGTTAAAAATTTATATGCTATTGATTATGCAGTTTGTATTTGCTATAAACGCTTTAAAATGAAAACGTGCTTTTTATTTCCTTCTTTACTGTGAAACTTTTTATTAAAACTAATTTTTTCCGAGGTAAATTGAAACTGTATGTCCTCTGCAAATTTATAATAAAGAAATGAATGTTCAAATATGGCTTAAAATAATTAATCAATAGGTCCCGGAGGGGTAAGAGGGGAGAGGTGGAGAGCTTGCGTTACTTATTTATTGATTTACTGCTTTATGATCAATTAAAACACAAATTTTAATAAAAATTAACAATCAAAAGCTTAAAATATAAAAATAAAATTCAAACGTGACTTAAGTCATTTAATCATTTTGTAATTGAGAAGTGGGAGGGGTGGGAGGGGTGGGAGGGGTGGGAGGGGTAGTGATGGAGGATTTGAGTCACTGATTTGATGATTTATTGATTTCTTGATATATTAGATTCGATAAAAATATTTTTTAAATAAAAATTTCCAATAAAAAGAATAAAAAAATTTAAAATAATAAATGCTAGAGTTTAAAAGAAAATATAATTAAATGTTAAAGTTACTACCTGAAAAAGAAAACGACATATAAATAAAATATGCAAAAAGAAATTAAAATATAAATGCTACAGTTTAAAGAAAATATAATTATTTATTTAAGTTGGCACATGCAAAAAGAAAGCGATATTTTGTAATAAAAAATATATATTAATTATATTAATTAATAATTAATATTAACAATAATTAAGAATTTTACTTATAAGTTAGCAGATTTAAAGGAAATATATTAAATTATAAAAGTAATGTTTAAAGCTTAGAAAACGAATACAGGCGTATAAACCGTACAGAATTTAATGAGTGCATATGTAGACGTCGCGCGAAGGTTCATTTATGCGGGCGACGCGGGAAAGCCACATTCCTCTGGTGTTTAATAATAATAATAATAATAATAATAATAATAATAATAATATAATAATAATAATAATAATAATAATAATAATAAAAAATAATAAAATAATAATAATAGAATAATGTTAATAATAATAATAATAATATAAGTATAATTAATAATAATAATAATAATAATAATAATAATAATAATCATAATATTCAATATTGTAGGCATGCTAACTTGTGGAGGCAGATTATTGAGTAGGAAAACACAAAAAATGGAAGAGAATTCCACAGAAGCGAGAGGTGGCAGGAAAGAGAAGCCACCGCAGTGTACAAGTCTGGAATTGCCAATGTAAACACAAAATTCATGTGCCGACACAGCACCCCTTGTGCTTCGTGGGCGTCGTAAAGGTGGTGGTACGCGAGTGGAAAGGTTCCCTCGAGCACTTGCTCAGACTAACTATATATATATATATATATTATATAATATTATATATATATTATAATATATATATATATATATTATTATATATATTATAATATACTCAATTTTGGTATATTTTAGGGTTAAGAAAGAATTAGAGATGGGGGTGGCAGGAAATGGTGTTAGAATGATGGAGAATGAAGGTGAGTGGAGGATGCTCTACCTATTATATGCGGATGATTTGGTTCTGTGTGCGAATTTTGAAGAGAGTTTGAGCGGATTGGTAGAGAGATTTTTGGCAAGGGTGTGTAAAAGGAGGAGCTTGAAAGTTAAAACGTGGATAAGAAGTAAGGTTTGGTTTGTGAGTGAGGACGTCCTCAGGTGGTTATGTTGATGGTGAGCAGCTTTGGAACAAGTGTCTGAGTTAAATATTTTAGGGTATATGTGGATGAGAAGGGAACGGATTTGATGCAGAGTGTAGTAGGAAAAGTTGTGAATAGCAGGAAGGTGGTCTAGTGCAATTAAATCGTTGATGAATGGTAAGGGACTAAGTCTTGATGTGCTAGGGTCTTACATAGGGTATGTTGTTACCGTGTGTTGATTGTAATAGTAGTGAGACTATGGCTGGAATAAGAAGTATTAGATCTAAAGTTCAATGTGTTCAGATGGACAATCTTAGGGGAGTGCTAGGTGTGAGAAGAATTGATAAAATGAGAATGACTTATTAAGAGAGTTGTGTGGTGTGCAAAAAGGGTAAATGAAGAGAATAAATGAAAGTTTGAGGTGGGTTGGTCATATGAAAGGATGAATGATAGTCGGTTTGGTTAAGCGGATGTATAGTGGGCGAGTGTGTTGGGAACGGCGACGCTGGGCAGAATGGAAGAAAAAGTGGATTGAGTGCAGAGAATGTTTGAAGGAGAGAATGTGAGTCGTAGAGGCGAGAAGAAAGGTTGATAACAGGAGTGAAATGGCAGGGATTGTGAGGGGGTATTGGTTGTAGCCCACCTGGGCCAAGGGATGAACCTTACATTGACGATCTACCATGGTGAGGTCCGCCGCTGTTCCCTGAAGCTTTGGATGATTTTCTGGACTGCCCGAGTTTCCTCACTAATTAATGGTACTGAGGGGGCGGTAAGGCGGGCTTTCTTTTCGACTTTTGTCGTGTTCTTAAATTAACGCTATCCTATTTCGATGCTCGTCACGCACCTTACTCCATTCTTGGGAAAATAGAAGGTAGATAAAGAAGAATATATATATATATATATATAGTATATATATATATATATATATTATATATATATATATTTATGTGCATGTATATAGTGACTGCTATATTCCAATTCCTTGTGGTTTGTTCGTGCAGTAGACAGAGCGGTTCATACACATATAAAAGTAGTTTTATATATATATATTACTATATATATATATATATATATATATATATATATATATATATATATATTAATATATATATAATATATATATATATATATATATATATATATATATATATATATATATATATATATATATATATATATATATATATATATATATACGAAAAGTTTCTCAAGAATAAATATATTTTATAAAATACCTTATAAATAATGGAAATACTGGACAGTAGGAGTGTTTGTGCAGGCACGTATAGCAGCCGGAAGTCTAACACCCCAGTAGGAGAGCTTGAGGCTCTAATTTAGGTTGAATCAAAGGGATTTTTTGTAGCTTCTGAGCCACCAATGCGTAATTGCGGATCAAAGACTTTTGGTGTTTCAATGGCTTTGGTTTCTTGCTTTTGTGTTTGTTCTCCTAATTAAAATAATGAAAAAAGGGGGAAAAAATTATATTAAATTAATAAGAAAAAACTACATATATTTATTACTTTAAATTATGTACAAAAATGAAACATATTTTAAATATTTCATTTATAATTTGTATGTAGATTCTGAATATGATAATTTCTCTTCAATTTTCATGTTAATAAATGACATTCTTATTTTCGATCACTCTGAAAATCACGAAATACAAATGTAAACTATGGTTAAACTTTTAATAAGACTCCAAAAATATAACAAATGCTTAAACATCCAAATAACACTGGTCAACAAATTTAAACATTTTTGGTTATATGAGAGTGAGTAGCTGTTTCTAGAGTACTTTTTGTACAGATATCAAACACCTTGATATTTTTCTATTAAAAAGTTTATTTTTTTTTATTTTAGTAATTAAGTTATTTTGTTAAGAAAAGAAAATATATATTTACAAATTGTGTTTTATTCTTGTGAAGTGTAGACGTGTTTTGAAAGTGCTCCTTGTTGAATGTTTATCTTTATTTTATTTTTCATTATATTATTCACATTATGCTTAATAATCGGTCTTTTAGTATTTTAAATCAAATATTTTGTTTTAATTGAAAGGTTTATTAATTTTATCTGGTAATTAATCATTTATTCGCTTCGGCGAGGTCTGCATTTGGCGTTTTACAAGATAAATTTTAGTTTTAAATTTTTTTTTTTTTTTTTTTTAGGTTTTAGCAAATTTTAATATTGCCTACCCGAGTATAGTAAAGTTGTATAGGTTTAAATTTTATTTTTTCATTGTATAGTAGCATGTTTTTATTTAATTTTAGTACTTAAATTTTTTAAGTTAGTATTTAGTGTGTGTTCATTTTTTTATTCCGTTTTCTCCTTTTGTTTTAGTCTGTTGTTCTTATTTGCGTGTGTGTGTGTCGTGTGTGTGTGTGTGTGTGTGTGTGTGTGTGTGAAATATGGCAGATTTGCGTAGGCGCGGGCTTTACATTAACTTTACCAACATCCGAAATACCAACACCTAGAAATACCAGTATTTCTTGCTGATTTTTTGAGATATTTAGACTACAAACGAGATCACTTAATTCTAACTAATTAATTAAATGAAGCTTAGCATATTTCCCAAAAAATCTGGGTATTTTATTTTTTCGACACTTGACACGTTTTCTCCTAACTATTAAATAGCAAATAGCATCTGATGAGATCCATTCGACCTGTTATATCAATAATATAAATATCATTTATGTAAGGACTAATTCATTGATTTCCGATTTGATTTTTAATAATTTAATGACATTCTTGGATTAATTTTCTTTTCTGAGACTTCTGTAATTGTGTAGCAGTAATACACTTCTTTAAGCTGAAATCAAAAAATTTTAAATATTTTTTTATTAATCTATATTAAAAAGCAAGCACTGGTTAATAACCACTAGCATATATATATATATATATATATATATATAATATATATACTATATAATATATATATATATATATATATATATATATATATATATAGTATATATATATATTAGTGATGGAAGATGAGAAATTTTGAATATGACGATGAATTAAACTAGAAAAGTATATTTTTAAAAAACACCTCTCTCTGCTCTCTCTCTCTAATTATATATATATTAATATATATATATATATATTATATATATATTATAAAATGAAATAGTTATACACAAAAATATAAATATATATATATATATATATATATATATATATATATATATATATATCTTAAGAAATATAATATATATATATATATATATATCATCTACCTTTTTTCCCCAAGACTGGTGGTAAGGCGCGTGACATGCACCGGAAACAAACAAGTAATGGAAGAATATGGCATAAATCGAAAACAAAGCCCAGCCTTACCACCCCCTCTATACCTATTAGTGAGAACTCGTCACAGTCAGAAAATCCACCCTAGAGCTTCACGGGACAGCGACAGACCCTCACTATGGCATATCATCAGTGTAGCGTTCATCTCTTGGCCCAGGTGGGCCACAACCATACCCCCTCACAAAACTTCGCCATTCACTCCTATTATGCACCTTTATTCTCTCCTCCAGACATTCCTTTACTGACCCAATCCACTTTCACTTTGGTCTCCCAGCCTGTCGATTCCAAACACTCACCACTATACATACGCTAAAAACTGACTAGCTATCATGCATCCTTTCCACATGATCAAACCATCTCAACATACTTTCATTTATTCTCTCATTTACACCTTTCTTCACACCACATTACTCTCGAATAAGCTCATTCCTTATTTTTATCAAATTCTTCTCCACACAACACGTCCCTAAGGGAGGGGGGGGAGATTATCATGCTGAACACATTGAACTTTAGAATCTATACCTCTTATTCAGACCTATAGTCTCACTAACTATACATTAACACAGGTAACAACATACCCTCATGTAAGACCCTAGCACACTAAAGACTTAGTCTCTTTACATCCACCAACGATTTAATTGCACCAGCCACCTTCCTGACATTCACAACTTTCCTACTACACACTGCATCATCCATTCTCTTTTCATCCAACATATATCTTAAATATTTAACTCAGGACACTTGTTCCAGCTGCTCACCATCTAACATAACTTAACACCAAGGAATGTCCTCACTCACAACCATAACCTTACTCTTTATCTACGTTTTTTCAAACCCCCCCCTTTACACACCCTGCCAAATCTCTCTAACCAATCCTCTCAAACTCTCTCCGATTCACCACACAAAACCCAAATCATTGCATAAAATTAATTAAAATTTTTAAAACTAAATTTAAAAACTGACATTTTAAAACACTAAAACCCCTATTTACACTAGATATCTAAAATATGAA
Source organism: Trachelipus rathkii (assembly GCA_015478945.1). Taxonomy (NCBI): domain Eukaryota; kingdom Metazoa; phylum Arthropoda; class Malacostraca; order Isopoda; family Trachelipodidae; genus Trachelipus; species Trachelipus rathkii. The sequence continues at coordinate 1,021 of JABUQX010003572.1, read as the reverse complement.
TAATCCAGAAAGTTAATAATGGCTATCTAAATAGGTAAATGTTACGCTAAAACCCAAAGTTGGAGAAACGCTAAAAATCTAAGTTAAAAAGAATTTGAGTAAATCAAAAACATGACTTGTACTAGCTATATATCTCAAAATAGATTATTAATTGAATGCTAAATGTTTCTCATAATTTTACACACAAAAAGTAAGAAGTATCGGCCTATTAACCAATACAGAACCAAAAATGGCCGAATTACTGTCCGATAGACCGATACTATGGTAATGATCCCATAATCTATATATATATATATATATATTATATATATATATATATAATATATATATATATATATATATATATATATATTATATATATATATATATATATATATATATATATATATATATATATAATATATATATATAATATATTATATTATATATTATCCGATTTTTTTATCTGTAAATGTTTGTATACAACATCAAATTTTAAGAAGCAAGCTTCAAAATTCGAGAATTTTCTTCCTCTCGTTTTTTTTCTTTTTTTCTTCTTTTTCTCCCTCCTTCGTGGTCAAGCTGACAATCTACATGTTTATTCGACTTCTCCCCCCCCCTTTTTATTCTGTAGATAAAATATAAGACGTCATTTAAGTTGCCAATGAGCATTACTTGGTAAGTTGAAATTTCTTATTAGATCCCGTTATCTCCCTGCATCTTATTTAAAATATACCATTTTTATTTCCTCACTTGGATTTCTATTTTCTTTTTTTGAAACCTCTTAATTTTAATAAGACAAATAACAACTAATTCTTCCGATGGACTTTTCTGGAAATTCTTCCACCGCTAACTCCCAGAGAACACTAACCTTCCCTCTCTTTTTCTCTCTTTTTTATTTTTTTTCTTCTTATTCTCTCGCAGTGTTGTCGATAAACCTATTTTTATTTTTACTTCTATTTTCGGATTTTTGTTTTAACCGACGATTTTTAACATTTCATAGACGTTTCTATTTATATATTCTTTCATTTAGCAGTCTAAA
>JABUQX010003571.1:50000-51327 GCA_015478945.1 Trachelipus rathkii | reverse complement strand
TTATTATTATAAATTCTCTCTCTCCCTCTTTCTTCTCTCTCTCTCTTCTCTATATATATTATATATATATATATATATATATATATATATATATATATATATATATATAATATATATATATATATATGCTCATGTTGATTATCCCGCCTCCAGGTTAAGTTTAAGCCAATTTTTTTTTTAAAAATCCTACCGTAATCGGAATAAAAGTATTGGAAATCTTCTCTTGGGGCTATATGTGTTTTATTATTTATTTTTTTAAACACAATGCAGAGTGAAATAAAATAAAATATACAAAATAATTAACCAAATAATATTCTGAATAATATCTTAGAGTTTAGTTAGTTTAAATAGATTTTAACTATACATAAGCAAAGGTTAGCCTATGAGTATTAGTTTACCAAAGATTTGAACTTTTATTTTTTAAATATTTTTATGGAAGTGTGAAGCTGCTTTAATAACAAAATTTCAATTTGACTTTATGCATTTTCACTTCAATTTTATGAACTGTGTTCAAATTCATTCAATTCGATGTATAAATATAAATATTGAAGTAGAGGCGATAATCAACATGATCCATTATATATATATATATATATATATATATATATATATAATATATATATTATAATATATATATATTATATAATATTATAATATATATATATATTATATATATATATATATATAATATAATTGTGTTTTGTGTGAAAATGTCAGATGCAACAAACCTGCAACCAGGCCACAAGCCGCCCCTGATATATATATATAATATAGAATATATATATATATATATTTATATTTATATATATATATTATATAAGATATATATATATATATATATATATATATAAATATAATTATATATATATATATATAAAATGTATTTATTATATATAATAATATATATATATATTGTAATATATCGTGATAGAGCGAAGGCTGAATTTTTGCATAAACCGCGGTTGCGCGTTTTTTGCGGTTCTTAAATTTTTCAACAACCGCGGTTGCGGTTCTTAAATTTTCAACAAACCGCGGTTGCCGGTTGCGGTTGCCGGTTGCCGGGTTGTTACAATAAAAAACCAAAATTTAACCAATTGCTTTGTTTACTACTACTACTACTACTTTTTAAAAACTTTTACTTTTTTATACTTTACTACTACTACTAATAAGAATAATAATAATAATAATAATAATAATAATAATAAAATAATAATAATTATTGATAAAATAATAATGAATAATAATAATTAATAATAATAATAATAATAATTAATAATAATAATAATAATTTAAAATTATTATTATTATTATTATTATTATTATTATT